>PNEQ01057364.1:29643-39823 GCA_003012365.1 Medauroidea extradentata
TCACGTGGCTAGTAAAATTGTATGGTAATCTGAGTAAGGGTATTATTATTAATTTTCCGCTAAACGCTCCCGTGCTGGGAATTCACTAATCTGCACCTCTTTCGAACCACCCAAGAGAACTGAGCTAGGAGTTGAGTGCTCGCCGAGCAGTCGAGGCATGTGTATGCTATGCGGGCGGAAACGTACATGTAGCGGTACAGTATCTCAGTTATTCTAGGCATGCAGCACACTATTAAAGTGAAATAATAGTAATGATTTTTATTGGTTACAGCCACGTGACAACAGACGTTTAAACTACTATTAAAGCAACTTGAATTAAGTGTCTCTCATACGTACTTCATCAGAGCATTTTAAAGAGCAAAGAATTTACGCAAGAACACACAAGGAAACACTAGACCTTTCAATAGAATATTGTGCTATTGCAATACTTTATTATAGACACATGGATCAATTTATAACTCCTGTCATTCAGGAAAATTGACCATACTACAATTCCCAAAGTTTGTAATTGACAAATATTGCTTTCGTATGTGGATCCACACACGACCATCACAACAGTCTTACATCAGCTATGTTAATTTGTTTAGCTATTGAATCATCATTTTAACCTCGGAAAAAGAATTGACAACTCAAGCGACCATGAGGTCTGGACACTTGCGCGGTCTGCAACTAGTATCACCACAGTTAGCATTTGACTAAGTAACTAAACCTGCTTGAGAGTGCACAATTACAGGGAATCTACGACAAATTGACATTGCAGAAGTGCGTTTTACCCAGCACAAAAATATCATACGTGCGCACGTTAGTGAGGCAACCCAAGCATGCACATTAGTTACATACAATAACAAACAAAATAGATAGAAAATCCTAACACTAACAAAAACTGTGAATTTTTACTATGTGGTGCTGAGACAATGATTTGGAAGTTCATACTAGCAAGACTACACTAATAACATGATGGCAGCTGCTTCTGCACTTCATGGGGGGACGTAATCCCCTAGTAGTAGCACGTGTACTCACATTAAGTCTACTGGACAATCCGCCTCCGAACAGAGTAGGTAGAGAAGTAGGCCCGGCCACACACGACGACGACGACTCACTTGGCCAGAGCTCGCCATTGTGTTTTCGCCAGAAGGAAGGGGTTGTAGGGTAGAAGAGGAACAAGAGAACCAAATCAGGTATCAAAAAGCAACATAGAAAGCCCACTCGAGCCGACAAGTATAACATAGTCGAAGAAGTTAAGCAGGTTGGTTGGATCGAGAGGGGGCAGGGAGAGAGGTGTAGCCTGCCGCAGGTGCACAGGCGTTTATATTAGAGGCCGCTGGCGATACCGAATTATTATTCCAGGCGAAGAAAAGCTAATATCTGACCCTGCATAGGGTTTACGATCACAGTCTTATTCCTGCAGATATTGTTTGTGTGTTGGTAAAATGTTGTCTACTCGTAAGAATGAATGCTCGAACCAGACACGAAAGAGCACAATGAGTTGCTTAGGAAAGCCAGGGAAGAGATGCAGTCACATTTTTTTAAAACCAAAAATTACATTGTTCCGATTAAAAAGTCAATTAACACTTTGTTAGTTTCATAACTATCCAAAAACCATAGAATTTGATGGCCTGAGAAATTGGCCAGCGTGTTGAATATAATTTTGAACAAAATTGTCAAACTAATTTTTGATAGCTGCTCTTGTTTAGGCTTAAAAAGTAATTTACTGCAAAAACAGTAGAAACAGGTTGTCAAGTCTTCTGCGGGTGGCTCGGTCCACATACAGATGGTAGCACTGTTGTCACGTGCGCCTCACGTTTAACAGAACTAATAATTTTTAAAAACATTGCGCCTGTTACAAGGGTGTTTACAGTATTCTATTCATTGTATGTACATTTCATTTATTGCCTTTAGGTTCTACAAACAGACTCCCTGCTTCTAAAACATTACACTTCAAAAAAATATTAGTTTGTTGTGTAGTTTCATTTAAGTACAGTACATACAAAAGACTTAATAAAAAATTGAGGTACGTAACAGACTCAAGAGCGTAACTCCTATGTAACTTTGTGCCTTACTGTACTATTTGTGTACAGAGTTTAATAAAATTATGATATGGTTCTTAAGATGTCTCGTGTTGGCAAAAAATGTGGGGATCACCACCATTTTGAAAATGTAAACATGGCGTGAATAAATAACTTAAGTCAAATCACCTTACTGTGTGCTGTGTGTACAGCTTCAGATATTCTGATGTACGGTTCTTAAGATAACTCAAGAGTTCTAAATTTTTTGGTGTAGCTTCCCTAGCTTTCCTCATGACATAATGGTTCTGTAATGTGTTGGTTGCAGGACCCAGTGAAGGTGGATTCAGAGAAATACCTGTGCTGCTTGTGTTGTAAGTCAGGACCTATATCCTTGGTCCTCTCTCTACCAGCAAGTGGCTACGTCCCAGGACAAGACATACCACTGCTCATTGAGGTGGACAACAACAGCAACACTGTTATAGCCTCGGTTAACTGTGTACTCAGGAAGGTGAGCACAACAGTTCTGTAATGAATATCATGGCTATAGTGCTGTTTATTAGAGCTAATTGCATTCATAGGACAGGTAATATGTGTAATGGTAATTAAGACAATACAAAATTATTTTTTAATAATCTTTTGTCTTAAAACCGTTGGGGTGTCCGTTAATTTGAACATTTATCACATATAGTTTTCTTAATGTGTAAGTAAGCAAACAACTGAATAGTATGGGGAATATCAGCCAGCTTAAAATCATTGGAAATACAGTTTTTGCAATAATGCTAGTAATACAGTATTCAGTAATGACTGAAGCGTATGTAAAACTGGCAAAGTTGAGGAAATAGTAAAGTTATATATTGTACTAAAAAAAACTGAACCTAGTAATTATACAATTCTTGTTTCCTAAAAAATTGTAATGATGTGTTTTGAATTATCAGATAATAAATTTGAAAAGTTGACAAATTTATGATAGTAGAATCAAGGGTGTAACTGTTGCACTGGGTTTTTTCCCTCTCGCTGGGACATGCCCCATGGTGTATCTGTGGTCAGGGATGGGTAGTAAATGGGCTCCTGCGGCAAACAATTGATTTGGTTTTGTGCTGAAGGTGCCTTGTCTGCTGTATCTCCCTAGGCAACCTATCTTGTGAATGTTGAGGTGACGTAACGGGAAACTATGTGCAAATACATGAAGTCAAATGATTAGGCAATGGGTGATCCCACACCTCAGAGAGGTGAACTTCTTAGCTGGGAAAACTTCTTAAAAGGGTCAAATTACAATTTTATACATAGACATTGTAAAAGTAATTGAATCTTATTAAGAGGGAAAACTTCTTAAGTTGGAACTTCTTAAGTGGGTTTCACTGTAAGTATATTTACATGGTTTTACAAAGGAAATGTTTGGCTGTGTATTTTTAAGAGTAGTTTGTTTTCTTATTCACTAATTGGCTAATTACTTTGTGTCTGTACACGTTGTTCAGTCCATGTTCACTTCTCGTCTACCCCATGTTAGCTCCAATCTGAGTTTGGTACAGTTGTGCATTATACTCTCAAGCAAGTATACTTAATTTCCCTCAGCAGTCACCTTCGTTTATAATCGTCATATTCAGTGGTAATGCGATCTTTTTTTTTGGTCATGAGTTCAGTGTTTAAAAATGCAGGGAATCACTTATTGAATGTTCATTAAAATGTGTTTATCAGAAACTTCAATTCCATGTGTCATCTCCATCGAGGGAGGTGAAAAGGGACAAGATCACTCTTAATGAGTTGAAACTGGACCCTGTGGCCGAAGGTGGTTCGAAAGTTTGGTCTGAAGTGTTCAAGTTGCCTCCACTGCCTCCGTCCAATCTTACTGGCTGCAATATTATTGACCTTGACTATGACTTGAAGGTGAGTACATAAATATATTGTGTGTGTTTGTTTAATTTAAGTATTTGTCACATTACTTTTTTCTTTATAATAAATACAGACTGCCACTTATCACAAAAATTTTTGAATAGGAAGGTGTTGGAAGAATGGGATGCATGTGCTGTGAAGAAATATGCATTACATACTTGAAATAAAGTTATGTTCATATATATATATATATATATTTTTTTTTTTAGTGAAAATTTTGGATTGTTGGGTATTACTAGAATCATGATCTGGTCTTTGTAATCATATATTTAAAAAATTGTTTTTTGTTAGCAACTGTGCTGGGTGCTTCTCCGTGTTATGTTGTTGTTTGTATATAGATGTTGGAAGTTACTATGTCCCTGGTTCGCGGCGCCAGTTGTGGTGGGTCTGCTCTGTATGTATGTCGTCTGTAGGGTTATATATGTTTGCGTCTTTCATTGGCACACGGCGACACTTGTAACTGGTTTATGTGTGTTGAGTTATCGTTTGACGTAACTCTCTCCTGTTGTTACTGGAAGATGTAGCTTGCAGGATGACGATATAAAAAAAAACAACAAAGAAACACAACTATCTGCTTTACGACTATTTATTGGTCGCTATGATCAGTGTTTTAATATAAATATGTGTCCATTGCAAACAATCAAAATAACTAAATTAACAGGTGACGTGACATGAGATAATTCGCCAAAACAACTACTCCCGAGTGTCTGCCCAAGACAATGGAAACGCACTGTACTGCGGTTTACAAACTTAGTACTCATTATCTGCTTCACTCAGGAAGATGGCTATACTATTATATATGGTGCAACACCTTGGTACAGCTGGAGCTACTGAGTACAAAAGAGAAAAGAAGAAAAAGAAACAAGATGAAGTTTAATCGGAGCGATTTCGCCCCCGAGGCTTGACTTCCCCGCGCCAGCGCTCCCGTACACGTCCTCCCTGTCCCGCCATGACAATTCGACTGCTCGAACATTCAGCCGGCCATCATTCCGCGACCGTCCACGAGCTCCGATGTACGACGACTGCCTTTTCTGGGCGGACACCCGGACTTACTCGGCTGACCGGCAGAGTGATACAACAGTATCCAACTTGCTTAAAAAACTGGTCTGCGGACATTTATAACCTAAAAATTGTGTGTAACATAGTTACTGACAAATTTGCAAAGCGTTCCATCATACCAGTTAAAATATTCACTAGTTTATTAATTGGGGATGTGCAACGTCATCAATCTGTCGCAGATCACCACCTTTTCAGAGTTTTGTGTCTGACACTACCACCCACGTCGAACGAGAAATGCCCGGCAGAGCTCATCGCATTCCAGCATGTCCCCGTATGTGCCTCCAGGCGAGTGAACTCTGACCTGCCTGCCAGATAAATCCATCCAAGCACAGCCTAGCTCAGAGCTTATTTGAAATGTTAAAAGCCAGCACTTCTCTGTACGTGCTTCCAAGCAAGAGAACTATGACCAGCCTGCCAGATAAATCCTATTCTAGGAGAAGCAAGCTAAGAGGCTATTTGCATTTATAAAAAAAACTAAACAAGGCAAAATATAAGAAAAGTTTATTTAGAAAAGTTGCTTGACATTAAATTAGCTTTAAAATGAGTCCAAACACGATATAAACCCGAAACAATTAACACGTAAAATTTAATACTTTTCTCTTGCTTTAACAGATAAATTTTAAATTTTGAATAAAATTTTAATGTTAATTTCTCTACTAGCATCCCCAATTAATATTTTGGATCCCGCCGTATACATCCTTATCCCTGGTTATGTTGGCCTACTTAATTTGTTATAAACAGAAGAAAAATATTAAGATAAAAAAGAAATAAATTTGAAATTACTGTATGACAAAGAGGCCAAGTGCTACATGCCAGTGCACGTCACACAACACATTTTTAAAATTGCACATACACTTAGTGATGGTCCGATCCGATATGCAATATCAGATTATCTGCATATATTGTTCTTATCGGAAATATCGGATTTCCGATATTAACCGTAATTCCAGTATATCGGAAATTATTTTTCACTCGGAAAATAGTCTATTTTACATGTAAAATTGTTTAAGCTTGACTGTTGATGGAATTTTATACCGTCTAATATCTTTCATCACAATTAGTATTAATATTAATACACACGTGTTCTAGAAATTCCAGTCATTGATAACTTAATTTACAGGCTACGGGTGGGACACGTACCTGTATAACACAAACACTTACTAATCTTAACTACCATGTTTAGAACAAGAAATATCAGTCTCTGAAACTTATTATTCCATCAATTACATAACATTACCGTAAAATGTAAATCAAAACACGCCCGATCATAACCCGAAGTGCCCCGTGTGGCAAAACAAACGGCGTAGGCCACGGTTTTGAAATTTACCAGTATTTAACGCAGCCATATTGGAAATACGTTATGATGTTTTACACTTAACTGCACTGCGATTGCACTGTGTTACGTTCGCCCTAAAACTACGTGGAAGATGCAGAACTAGGCAAGTGCGCAATGAGTGCAGTCCAGTGCTGTAAGTAGAAAACTGCAGTTAGTGCCCCTAACAGAAATAGAGCAATAGGGCTTATGTGAATATACAGTATTATTAACAACTCGCAACCTCTATTATTAAGTTTCATACCTACGTATGAAACATTAAAATAAAATAAAAAATGTAAGTCCAAATCGAGACACGTGTGTTTTTTATACCAAATTTCTTTTGTAACTTAAAAAGTTTTACATAACACAGTTGGTACTAAATAGTAAATAAATACAAATGCTTTAAATTAAGCAATAGACGTTATGTGATCTCGTGTAGAAGTTACGTTGCGTACGTTTATTATTCTATTTCAACATTGATTTCAGTAAATAACCCAATTGTTAGGGGTGTGCGAAGCTTCACATTGTCGAAGTCGAATCAAAGATTTTTGTTCCTTCGACTTCGTCTTTGACCAATAAAAATCTTTGAGTTGAAAGTCTGTCGAAGATAACCACAATTCGCATCACAACAGACAAAATTATTTATGTGGAGCAGGTAATTTTCCGTTTATTTGTAATTTTATTATTCTGTATTACTTTCACTTAAAAACTCAAATTCATGGCACAGTGGTGAGCTACCTATTTATTTTGTTTAGGCTACATTCGGCGGCACAATTTCACTTAAGCCGGAGTCACAAAAATCCAACAAAACTACGTCGGCACAACGAAAACAATATCTGTAGCCAGTAAATCAGTAAGTACAGTAAAGTACCATTTATCCAGACTTTCAAACACCGGAATATTCTAAATAACGGACGTATTAAAAATATTTCCGTGCACACCTTACGCATCAAACATTTTTTTAGCTCAATACCACTGTAATTTCTGCTTTCCCGCGAATATATATAACGTAAACAACACAGAACTAAGAATCATAGAAAACTGCATACCAGTAGTACTGCAAGCTTTAGAGTAAAATCAGCACTAAAGTGGTCCCGATCACAGTCTTAGAATTATGGCCGTGGTCCTGATCACAAATGAGAAAGTCTTAACGGAGTGTGGTGCCTCCATGTTGCTCATTCATCTATGGTGTTGCCAACGATGTTATTGTTTACGTTTCCCGTTCTATATTACGGGCAGCGGTTTATTATGACTTTAATCTTAAACCGTAAAGACTGCAGATTCATTTAAATCAGAATTGGCATTTTCGGTAATTTTTTGTTTTGTCATTGGCGATAATGAACAAAGAAGTTAACCTCTTCTACAAAGTGGAAATTTGTGGTTGTAAATATGGCTTCTTCTAGCGGTTGGAAGGCAGTAGGCCTAAAATGTTACACCTCATAGGCAGGTGTCCATGTTACATTAAATTAAAGTAGATTTTGTTCAGATATGTTGACATTTAAGTATTCCGTAATATAATTTCGAGTTATGGAGGTTATAATCTCACTAAAAATAATCATCGTTTATCTTTCGCACCCCTTGTTTTGAACCCAAAATATCATTAGAAAAAAATTTGTTAGGCTACATGAGTAAATACGGTATATTTAAATATTTTTTTCATTAGCAATTATTTGTGATAAATTTTTTTTCTTTGCTGTCTGATGTGAAAAAAATTGAATTCTTCGACTTCGACTTTCCTTCGACATTCCTTCGCACAATTCAAGATTCGATTCGACTTCGCTTCACATTTAAAAACAGACCTTCGCACATGCCTACCAATTGTGTCATTTTATTTATTTGGTGGGAAAAAAGTTAATGTCTTTACATCTCGGCAAAACGTGAACAGATTTTCAGTTGTGTTATTTTTTGTGTGGTTAGGATTTTTAACTTTAAAATATGGGGAAATCAAGCAGTGTTTGGAAGTATTTTTCACAGACAGACGAACTATGGCTAGCCAAGTGTAATATTTGTAATACCAATGTTCCAAGAGGTGGGCAAACATCAAGAACCTTCAGCACATCAAATATGCGGAACCATTTAGCTCAAAAACATTCTATTGATTTAACCAGTCCTCCAGTGGTGGATATTAGTTGCTCAAATGCCAATTTAATCCAAACATGAAAAATGGGTTCAAAAATGGTTTGTATTTTTTTTTCTTTATCGGGCCAGAATATCTGAATCGGATCGGATTTCAGTTGATTTATCGGATATCGGAAATATCGGGTATATTTACATATCGGACCATCCCTAGGATACACATATGTGATATTGTGGCATATGCTTTAGAAATTTTTGATTGTAAGAATAAAATATGTTTTAGTATATGGTTACAATATAACCCTGATAAAGTTGTGGTGGGACTGAAAGAAATAAAGACCTACTAACGAAGAAAAAGTATTAAAATAGTTAGGATAGAGCTATGTATGTAGATATAATACAAAATTATTTGCTTATTAAGTGCTGTAATAGGGTTGTGTGAACGTGACTGATTTCCTACACAACGAAAGTGAAAGAAAATTTATTAATTTTTGCAAAATCAAAACAAAATTGAAATTCAACCTTAAATAAAGCTAAACAAAATTCTTCAAATTAAAAATATTACAGTAGAACCCCAATTTTACGACCACTGATTTTACAATGACGGCGATTATATGACGATTTTCTCAGGCACCGTCAAATTTAAAATTTAAAAAAATATAAAATTGGGTTTGTAACAATAACACACTTTTTAAGAATACGTAGATAACATTATGCTGCCGCCGTTACTACCGTAGCGTTATCCGTGGACGTTGCATCCGCAGTTATCACCAACCGCAGTTACAAGTAATAAAAAAACTCAAAATATAAATAAGAAATGTTTGACGATTCATATTTTCCCACATGCTGCACGGCGTACGAGCACGCCGCTTGCTGCCGCCGGCACACAAGCAGCTGCTGGCGCCGCCGCCAGCTAGTCTTGCTCCTTGAGTCTCGCTCTCAACACTCGTTGCGTCACCCACAGTATCTGCTTCGTCGGAGTGGCCGCGTACTGTGTGTGGATATACACGATTTCATGATCTGCAGCGTAATGTCTCCTTCAAAGAATGTACCTGTAGTATTCAATAACACATTAAAAATTACGTGTTACCAAATATCATTCAATACGTTGGTTCGCACTCCTCTCGGCGCACGTCCTTAGCCGTGAAGGGCAGAGAGATAGCATGGCACATCACGCCGCTCTGTGCTGTGTTGGCGATACTAGCAGCTGCCGACCACCTGTCTCGACGCGCGCTGTTGCCACTTCACCACTGGCCTTGCTGTCGCTGTATCTAACATGTGCCGTGCTGCACACATTATTTGATGTTTATACAATTTAAAATGTTATGGAGTACTTCCCGAACGTATTGACGATCTGTATTCGCACATATAGTCATATTTTAGAGCGGGTAGGGAAACAATCCCATAAATTGCATATGGTGATTTATGTAGTTTATTATGGTGTCTTGAATATACGCGTTTTCGCACATTCGCGGATTCCCTGGAACAAATTACTGCGGATAAGGCTGTAATATGTAAAGTCAATGCGTGCTTGGCCGGTGGTGTTGAGTTATGAGGCAATGCGAAGCGGGATGTCTGCTGCGTAAGGAAATCCTGATATTTTTATCACTACATTATCACTGTGCACGTTGCACAAACATGGTACGTAACCACATGATTGTAGCGGTGGTAGGTAGAAAGATGCTGTGCTGTCCGTCCCTTTACCACCCACCACTTGCCACTTCATCCTTTCGCCACCTTTCATATCCTATCACTGCATTCCACCACTATGCTATACACTGTTCACGGTAAAGCGAACACTTTTAAGCACCTATAGTTACTTTTTTTCCTCGGC
>PNEQ01057364.1:39923-90788 GCA_003012365.1 Medauroidea extradentata
GTCCTCCTCCTAACATTTAAAAATTTCATTTTTTCTGAAGAGTGCCTCCAGTTGGAATGCGGACTTTCATAGTTTTTTGCGACAAATTAATTAGTCTAATAATGTAAACATAAATAGACATCGGTAGCGAAATGTCTTATAATCAAAAGTATACTGTTGAGCAGTAAATACGACCGACCCTAGTCCCCAAAAAATGAGAAAACCCGAGATTCCGAATGTCTTATCTCGAGCGAAAAAACCCGACTTCTGCAGTGATTAACGGAAAAAATAAAGTAAGTGATAGTTGAAATATAAATTTATATCAATAAGCAGACGTCTTACAATCAAAAGAACACCGCTGAACTGTAGAAATGACCAACCCTTGCCCCCAAAAAAATGATAAAACAGAGCTCCCGAATGCCTTCTCCCAAGTGCAAAATCATTTTTTTTCCTTTTAATGCAGAAAACCAGACTAGATATTAATAAAATAATAGTTTTCACTGATAGACAGAGATCTTCAGAAAAAAAATATGTGAAATTGGTAGCTACAATCTACCATTGTCACCAAAACCTTGTACACAACTAGGAATTCATTACTAGCCAGCACAATGCCCATGTAAATTATTCATCAAAGCAAGAAGGAAAAAGCGGATGTACTTATTCATTGCACTGTTATATATAACTTTGGCATTAATTAAAAGTAACGTAGAAAAATCACTCGATGTTTGATACTAAGTAAACGGATTATTGTACGCGAACGTAGTTAGAAGTAGCGTGCAGGACGGACAGATAGTGCAACTGTACAAACGTTCACAAGATGGAGGATAGATAGCAGCACTGTAGCATATACCGACGTTCAACCAGCCAAAAACGCCACTTTTTGACGTTCTTACATAAAATTGTCGATATTTACGTGCTTAAGTGGTTGCGAGCAATTGCTCTCACAGCCAGTATATTACGTAAAAATAATTTACACAATGTATAAACATCAAATTTATTTCCAGAGTTTGACATACACCCATGGTGCAGACAAATGTTTCTACACTTGTTGATAGGTAGCGTCTGCAGTAAAGCACTGTTGAAGCAAATTATGTCTCACGTCAATTGTTTTAAGTACATACTGTGTCAGCCCAGGAAAGAAAAAATTATTTCATGCTATTATCTTTGTGGTGTTCGTGTAAGAACGTAAATACATTCGGTGCGAGACGAGAGAAATAAGACTTGGAGACGTGGAGAAATAGCCTAGAATGAGGCCGTACTAGAGTTTTATGAGCACTTGTGCATGCTTCAGAACGATGCATCGATAGTACGGCCTCCATTTAAATCCTAATACGTCGTAGTGGCGTAGAGAGTAGGCCGACCTAGGCACAAGGGTGGCGGTGGCGCGGTGTATCACGCCGCCTCCTTTCTTCCACATATTTTTTTTCCATGTATAGTGAGCACCCCTGGATTTTTATTAGTTATTTTGGAATAAAAGTGCTTACTATACACGAGTAAGTATGATACATAGAAAATTGTATCGTATGACTGAAAGTTTTTGTGTTTGCAGTTCACGGAGTTTTGTACTTTCTTGAAGTGATGTTTACTCTTATCACTACAGTCCCACTGTAATTCTTCTATGAAAGTTATGTTTGCCGTTGCCTCAAGTTGTAAGAAAATTGTCCCCCTTACATACTCATAAATACAAACTACAGTGTTCTAACAGTTTGTATGTTCTGAGATCATGATTTGTATTCCACACCACAAAGAATTTTTATGCTACATATTTGCTTTTCAAAACCCAGTTCAGTTGTGAAATTTGAAGTTTACTGCAGTGCACTAACTTCACAAGCCCTTGTTGATTATTTTCATGGTTATTGTAAAATGCATAATGAATTTAGTAATCCTGGTCCATGATTAGCATTCTTCCTTTCGACTCTTTTAGTTTTAATAAATCTCAAAATTCGCAGGTTACGTTTTGTTTCTCTAGCTGGGTGTCCATTTTCCTTTCAACTTCAGCCAAATTAAAGTTTTTGTTTTAGGGTGTCTGTGAAAGTATGGTCAAGGGACTCACTTTTGAGGTTGTTAGGGCGAGCCGTGTGGTTCTCGAACCACTCTTGAGCAGTTTGTTTGCCAGTTTGTTCGCTGTCCTGAGTGAAATTTAAGAGTGCCCTACGAACCGCTCGTGACAATCTGAAGGAAGTTGGTTTATTCTTTGAACCTGAAGGGATTCGCAGCACTAGTCTGGATGCTCCCACTGCAGGTTGGTGTATTTAGACAATGCTCGTGAATCTTCCTTGCTGGCAGTAAACTATTATCCGCTCGTTGTAGGTGCCTTGTTGGTTCAGCTGTTCAGTGGATAGTTTTGTTGAAACTAATTTTATCTCGAACGTGTTAAGAGCGGCTGATGAGCGATTCGCGAACCGCACAGCTCGCAAGTGTGTTTGTGGTCTTGGATTTCAGCTAAGCAGTTGCACTACCGACTGTCTTTGTCTGTGTATGATGTGTTGTATGGTTCTGTTGGTGGACTTCTACCACCGTTGTAATCACTGTTCTCTCAGAAATATTCTCCAGCCATCCCCTGATGGGAGTCTGGCTTGTGCGTTGGCACAGTTGAAAATGTTTGAGGCATGTCATTGGATTATGGGCAGAGATCGTCTTGGGTCATGGAATATAAACCAAAACTGTCCCAGAGATCTCAGTGTAGTCTTTGATGTGGGGCTGCCCTCGATGAGAAAGAAAACCTGGCTAACCAAGTGGAAGGTAATGGCAGATGCCTTAAAACCAGAAGCACCTAAAACAACTAGCACAACTACTTCACTTCTATGATCAGCATATGCAATAAGAAGACTGTCAAGCCTGGTACTGGAAATAGACTGTAATCTTCTGTGGAGCAAACACACACACACGTAGCTTACCAAGACCGTATCTCAGCTGTGGCAGCTGTATCTGGTCGTCAACTGAGCAATATATATACACAATGGCATTCTCATCTATCTCACTCTCATCCAAAGTATCCTTAGGCGCAAAAGTGGGGGTGTTAATCCTCTGGACGGGAATGTACATAGGTGCAGAGGTTGGGAGTTGCGTCGGAAGTTTGGTAGAGGGTGAGGGAAGGGTTACAAGGGTACCCACATCCTGGAAAGTTGGGGAAAATGACGGAAATGAAAAATGGTAAAGGAAAGCTTGGGAAATGTAGTGTAGGTCAGCGAAAATCAGGGAAACCTAATATAAAGGGAAAAAATTCGAGAGCTGGCCTGACCTTATATTTACATACTTTTAATTTATATCAAATTTAATTTTGCTGACTCTGGCTTGTAATTTAGAAGTAGGCTTGAAGCTTATTTTTGCAGTTGAATTATCACTTGGGTAAACTAGGTGGTATTTCGTGTGTGGGTATTTACTTTTTGTAAACACATGGTACAGACTTTGCCAAAGTGTTTAAAAACAAGAGAGTAACCATATGCACCAAACTTGGGTTTGTCAAAATACTGTAAACAATGCCAGTAAGCATATTTTCACAGTTTAATTTTAACATGCTGGTTACTATCATTTGCTATAAAACTGCATTGATTTAGTAAACAAAGTTAGCTAATGGTTGGCCGGAACATTGAATCTGATGTTAAACTGAATTTACGGACATGTTGACATGTTTATTTTACAGACATCAAACAAACATGTATATTCCCCTTAAATTAAAATTTTATATCCAGTAGTAGCTGTGTTTACTATCACCAGAGTAACCACGAGCATGAAACCACCAAATTGACTGAATCACTGACCAATTCAACCACGAAAATACGTCTAACATTTAAGGCATTTTGGTTACCTAAGTTAGGAAGGCAACCATTTAGGTGACTGTTGCCTCCGTCGCAATGGTTCAAGATTTCTGTTTTGCCTGTTTTTATGTGTTTGCATGTGATTGATATTTTGAGTGTTTAGATGTTGAGTCTTGTTCTTGGCAGTGGCCGAAAGAGGTTCGCCGTTAATCTTCAATTAAAAAGTCATAGGTTGGTAATTTGTTTGGAAGATAGGTTTAGACAAATAAAGAACACACTTCTATTATACTTTACACTCGTAGATTACTACTAGAAACAAATTCTAATTTTTTTTTGTGGCAAAGTATAATAAAGAAAAGACGAAGAAAATACACAGTGGTGAGTTGCTTCCCTTGACAACTACGGATTTCTGCGGATCTCGCACTTTCTTTATACCCTCTTCAAGGTGGTGTGCTGTGACAGTCCGGCTGCTGGCATAATGAGTGGTGGAGCAGGTGCAAATGGGGTAGACCACTTCCTCTCCTTTGTCCTGCTCTTTGCAGCGGTGGCTGTAGGCTTCTTGTCATAACTTATATTTCCTTGTCCGAGGTTTGTTGGAGCAAAAGAGTAATTAAGGAAAGATTCACGGGTGTTTATAAATACTTCAGTACATCGGCATGTGTGGGGTTTATTGAGGGTGTGTAGGTTTAACGTAGGGTAAAGAAAAATGGAACGGGCAGAATGAGGCGGTGGCTTCACAGAATCAGATGCTGCGAGCATGTGTCAGTATGTGCAGTTAAAGACACACAATTAAATGAAACTTTGATAATTAAAAAGTTGGAAAGGGACTTCTATTTATTACATTAGTGGTACAAAAACTGGTATTTGAATTGATTGCTGCAGGTGATAGCAGTAATTTCAGGACCACACAAGGACCTAGAAGTGAAGACACCCATCATTGTGGGCACAGTTCCATTGTTGGCCTTCCAGCAGCCCGGGGCGTTTCAACCATCTGCTCCGCTGGTGACGGGAGGAGAGGGCAAGTGGGAAGGAAATGGTGTCCCTGCGACAGTAGCTGGTGGCCAGCAGCAGCCCACCGACCCATCTGAAATTCCACTGCTACAGCCAGGTCAGCGTCAACCGTCCCCTCTACCACCGGCACCGTACCCCCAGCAGCCGGGCTTCCAGCCTCCTCCAGGATCGTATCCTCAGCAGCCAGCCGTCCCGACCGAACCTAAGCCAGCACCGTATCCCCAGCAGCCGGGCTTCCAGCCTCCCCCAGGGTCGTACCCCCAGCAGCCGGGCTTCCAGCCTCCCCCAGGATCATACCCCCAGCAGCCAGCAGTCCCGACTGAACCTAAGCCAGCACCATACCCACAGCAACCTGGCTTCCAGCCTCCCCCAGGAGGCCAGCTGCCACCATCATCTCTGTACCCAACTATCCGTAAGTAACATTTTTGGTGATTTAGTAGTGCTGGGTTTTGTTACTTTATGTTCTATCGTTGCTTATTGAAGTATTTAAGTTCTTGCTGCAATAACATATGGGTGTTGACAATTTGAAATATGCTTAGTGTTAATATTAAGTAGAGTTGTTTGGATACCGATGTGTAGTATCTGGATTGGCCGATACTTTGCCTTTTTTTATGTATTTGTATTGGGCATGGTATCAGGCAGATGCCTAAATAAATTATCAGCAATATATTTCAACCGGAAAAGTTGGCGTGGTTGCGATATGAAACATTACAGTAGCTGGCACAGCAAACACACACACACACATGTTTTGTAATCTTATAGCCCGCCTGCTATCTTAATGGACCGCAACATTTATTTTCGGAGGCCGCGAGGCTGATGTACTATCCTTTGCAACACGAAAATAATGAATAAAAATAATTAAGTTAAGTTTGAAGACAAGCCTTTGTGCTGTACTGTGTTCGGTACTTGTGCCCATTTAACGATGGCACGCGACGGCAAGAGTTGAATTAATGCAAAAACAGCGCAGTCAATGAGTCCAAACTTAGTCACTTATACCATTCTTACCCATTGCCCAATCAAGTTTACTTTCCAAACGCTTGCCTGGCTGATGTGTAGTGCTGATAACGCTTTTCCACCTTTTTTTGTCTTGCTTTCACTTCGCTTGCAGTCATTCACACATTCAGACACTGTGCAATACTCATAGCAGACCCTTTTGTATCGTCTTTGAAGCAGACAAAGATAAACGTGAGTCAGTCCCCTGTATCACGGATTAATTCCATGAAGCCGATGATCTGACCACAATGTGGGCGCCAGAAATCCTATAGCCTGGAGGAGATTGCAACACAAGAAGTTTCTCAATTCACCAGGAAAATTGAGTAAACTACTAAAAACTCCCAAAACTCGAAAAATAACATACAGGACATGTGATTATTTATCATTTTCAGTGATTGGGTGCGGTTAGAGGCGGGAAGAAAAACTAATGTTATGCACATGTAATAGAGATTATCTTTACCGGCGTTGAGGGAAGGGTAGGGTTTGGGGTCGGATGTCTGCAAGATATTTTTTGCCAAGTGGGTGAGGATATTGATTGACATTTCCCGGGAAACATGTTGCAAGTCATTTTTCACGCTGATGTTTGGGAACGTAGGTGGGGGAGGGAGGTGATTTGTCGGCCGTGAGACAAGCGTGTAACTCTAGCTGTCACATTCTTGTTATCTATGAAGAGTAAGATTTCACTGTATTATAAATAAATCAGGGGTAGCCAAACTGTGTAACGTACATAGTAATGCTCACAGGCCGAATGTTGCTCTCCGACGTGCGCTGTCTTATTTTTCAACAGCCTGCGATTTTTTGATGCTTCCCGAGAGTATATTCACTGTTCTCAGAACAAGCTTTTTCGCAAGCTGGACTTATTGTTGCAGATAATCGCAGTCTCATACTCCCTGACCATGTCAATCAACTTGTGTTTTTTAAAGAAAACTTACATTTGCTTAAGTAATGGCTAAAGATGCTGAATGTGTGTCTAGAATTGGTGATGGTTTAGTTTTGCTTTCCATGTTTCTAACACTGTACCAACATTTTTCACTTCAATCATGACTGTCCTGTGTTGTTTTTTTACAGTAAATGTACTAAAAATTTAATAGAACTGTTTATTTTTTATATATTACTGTAAAACTGTGTTAATATAAAAAAAGACATTTGTATCGGGGTGTCGGAGAAGTATAGGGAATGGTATCGGGGTATTGGTATCGGAACAACTCTAATTTTAAGGCTCGGCATCAATCGCCATATTGAATTATTTTATTTTTCACTCTTATGAAATTCTGAGAAGAATAGTGTTAAATTTCTTACTATAATATCAATTCTATTCACCTTGCGCTGCAATAAAAGCATTGAAGTTGAACTTGTAACGTATGTCCAAGCCGTAATCAGTCGAGTAAATTTAGAGTATACTAAAAATTGTTAGACTGATAACGGCTGAGATATAAGTTAAAAGTTCAACTTCAATGCTTTCATTGTAGCGCAAGGTGAATAGAATTGATATTATAATAACAAATTTAACAGTTTTCTTCTCAGAATTTCATTAGAGCAATAAATAAAATAATTCAAAATGGCGACTGATGCCAAGCCTTAAGAGTATACAGTAGCGTCCAAATTTTGTGACTATCTGATTTCATAACATCAGTGATTTTACGAGGCCATTCTCACGAGCCACAAAAAATAGTGATAACTGTGTTTAAAACTTCTGAAATCCTAACGAAATTATAAAAAGTTACTTAGAAAAATATTTTAAAATCCATACAGTAGAACTCCAGCTAACCGAAACCTGGATTATCCAAAATGCTTCTGAAAAAAAAAAAACCTCTATGGAAATAGTTATGCACGTGGGTGGAAGCAAAGTTGCATATGGCTAGCAGATGGGTGAATTCCCCCCCTCTCCCTTTTCACTTGTTTTCCTGTCCAAATATAGCTATACTGTCACCCTTTTAACCCCTCCCCCATGAACTGTGATGCCCGTAACAGTCTCTAGTTGTCAACATAAAATTTCAAAAATGTTTATGGTGTGCCCATTTCAGGCAACCCACAGACGGGCAAACAATAATTCCCCGTCTAATGTGTCCGACCCGAGCAGGTGTTCATAAACAACTTCTGATCCACAGTAAAAACACATAGACAACACAGGATAAGTGCCATACCATGAACCACCCATACCACGACTTACCGAACTGGAAGCAAACCTCTAGATAGTGCGACCCAACAAAACAACTAGCAAAAAACTCGCCAAGTTACTTGCGTGCCGACCGAGCGTCGAGGCAACATAGCGGCGGAGGCAACCTTCCCAAGGCGGCGGAGGGGCTCAGGCAGCCCCGGAGGCGGACGAACAGGAGCCAGGTGAAGGTACGGAAGAAAAGGGAGGGTACGAGGCATGAAGGGAGGGGAGGTGACGAACAAGTCCCAAGACGCTCAAACTGGATGGGGCAGGCGCTCTCTTCAAATGGGGCACATAGTCTGACGTCAAAAAGTTCAATCATGGCTGCTCTCAATTTGCACTGATAATATAGCTGAAATCCTCCACAGTCTAATGAACAAAACACACAAACAGTGAATCTTCACGTATGTCGAGAAAGGTGTGCGGGCCTATCACAATGGTTGAACTGTTATTTAAAACGGCTTTCTACCCATTTGTTCAGTTAACCATGGTTTCACGATAATTTAATTCACTGCCGTAAAAAGATGAATTGTGGTGTTGCCGTTATTTAATTTGCATCCTGCAACATGAAAAACGTGAAAAACAACTGCGAAAATCTGTTAACAAATCTGATAGTGGTGATTTGCTGTTAGTGCACAGTCTGGCCTTCTTCCCACAAATCATCTTCAGTGTAGATATATCTATCCCTCTCCTCCCTCTCGTTCACTTTCTCACATTTGCACACATACACGTGTGCACATGCCTGCATATGTGCACACACACAGAGATATATATGTATTTGTGCATGCATGTGTGCGTGCATGTGTGTGCGCATGTGTGTGCTCTCTCTAGCTCTTTATCTCTACTACAGTTTTACATATCAACACTGCCTGGCCTGTCAATAGTGTGACTCACACTCTGACCTGAACTATTCAGGTTTTTTTATACGGGTTTTGACACAGTCCAGTTTATAAATGTGTACTGTGTTGTTAGAGCCTGGAAAATTTCGCCGATTGAATGACCTGCATGTTACAATCAACTATCCTATACATACTCAGGCCTCTGTCATTTGTCCACTAGCTGCTACTCATTAGAACTACAGACAATGAACGAATAGTCAGGGCTGGAGTATGCATAGTACAATGACATTCTAGCATGCAGGTCATTGAATCAGCGAAATTTCCTGGGCTCTATGTATAGTGTATTTCACCGAAATTATTGCCAGTATGAGTGACCTTTGTGTTACTAATCATCCATGCATAGTGGATTGGTGTAATCACTACTTCTAAAAAAAATAGAAATGCTCTGTGGCTTATTAACTTATTACTGTGACTATGGATATTTGGTGACCATCTTTTTATGGTTTGTGATAAGAACTTCACATTTTTACATGTGTGTAAATGAAAACTTGCATAACTCTAACAAAATTTTTGTTAAAAAAATTAATCTACTAATTTGTTTTGTTAAAAAAATTAATCTACTAATTTTTTTATGAATTTTTTTCAATCAAGTGACATGACTGTATTTTATTTGTACATGTATTTAATGACATTTCTAAAGCTCATAATTTACTTATCACTTATAACTTGGCTGTTAAATATCTAGCCCAATAGCTTGAGAAGTGTGCAAGTGTAACACAGTAGGTAGATTCCCACTACATTTATATTTTCATTTGCCTATATCTGCTTCTTTGCTTGTTAAAGCTAGTAGATGTCGCACACTCTATGCCTCGACACTTTTATTCCTTTTGCACGACTTAAGGTGAAGTTAGCGTCTTCTGCTACATTTCTTAATTTCCTATTCTCTCTCTTTATTGGAGGTGCTGCTCATGTTTCGCCAAAACTAACTTTTTATTGCAGTGCAGCACCTTACTCTGCAAAATAAAAATTCAGTGCTGTAAGAGTTAACATTATAGTGATTTAGTATAAAGTTTGAAGCCTTTTACCTGGCTAGTGGGTTTACTGGTTGCGTAATTGCTGTAGAGCAATGAGAGTCTTAAGAAGGTACTCAAGATATAGATAAGGACCTCTAAAATAGTGACACGCGAAATACCGCAAAATTTGGTGTGATTTTAAGTTTTCCACAAACTTCAGCATAATTTCGTTAAAAAGCTATGTTTCACGTGAATTCAGATGCCTTTACAGTTTTGTCGCAAGTCAATTGAGGCACAACAGTCGAAATACATAAGTTTTTCTTGAGGCGTTTCTGGATTTGTTTAGTTATAGTTTTGCTGTAATCATCTAGGTGCGCTGTTTTGATATATTTTAACCTTTTTCACTGATATTTAAAAGGTTTGAATAACGGACAGACTAAAAAAATCATTTATTTCACAAAATTTGCCACGGCCGTGGTCACGCAATACAGTGATCTCTGTATAGTATCTACAAGATGGCGGCCGAGCAACGGTAGTGGCAGTAAAATTTCAAAGTCTACCGAGTTGCAATCCATATCTTTTTGACTTAACGCATGTTTGTTTACATTTTTTATGTTTTGTTTCGGCATTCTCGAAGACGTTTCGTTTGTAATTTTGATTTTCGTAACGGAAATAAACGAAAAACATCACTGGGCTGGTTTTCCTGTAGTGTGAGTACTGAAAAAAAATTGTTTGATTTATAATTCAGTACAACCTTAATATTGTGTTTAACTTACGTATAATGATTTCCTATTATAATGTTACTTTTATTTGGTCCATGAAACTGTTTTATAATTAAGACAATTTCCCTATGTTTTCCTATTTATAAACATAAATTTTTTGAGTCGTTCAGAAATGTTATGACAAAGAGTTCTACTGTAATGAGTTCTGAACTGCCAATGCACGTTCAAAGTAGAGTAGAACGAAGAAAAAATGGACGTACACTCTCACACATTCACCCCTTTGTAATGCCATCCACTTGCATGTCCCCCCCCCCTCTACTCGCCTATTCCCCCACGTACCCTTCCTTAGCCCGACCACCCTTGCCCGTCCCCCCGTGCGCCTGACCCCTACGCTCGTCCCCCAACACTTGTCCGTTCCACCCCCACTTGCCTGTCCGCCCACATGCCTATCCACTGACTCGCATGTCCATCCACCCACTTTATATCTGTTGAAGTACAGTAGAACCCCGATTTAATGAAATGCCATGGGACCAAAAAATGTTTACTCAAATCAATGTTTCATTAAATCCGACTTCACCCCCCCCCCCCCCCTTGCCCAAAAAAAAAGTTTAATCCTTGGGCATGTTTAGTTGAAATTCAACGTAATTTTAAAAAAGTATATTGGCTCAGAACAATAACGAAACTCATTTACCGCAATAGGTAAGCCACAGCCATGAAAAGAAAAAAATCTGCAAAAAAAACTTCCAGCGGAACGCTCGACGAGCGTGCGCATGGTGAGTTACGCCATCCTTGCGTGCACCATCAACACATGAGATGTGATGACTAACACCACCAAGCCGTCAATATTTTCGTCTCTCCGTCCTACTCCACCAACAAAATTAAGGAAAATTCTATGAAAAATATTAAAAAAAATTTTTTTATGAAAATTTAATTAAATGTTTGCGAGACAACGGTAAAATAATTAAATATGTGCGGCGGTGGCGGCCATTGTAGCTTGTCTGCAGCCGCGTTCGTGAAACAAACTTGTGTTGGTCTGCTCGCTAAAAATGCTTTACACTCTAGCGGTTTTTTAGCATCGGAGAAACAAATTATTCGTTTACAGTAACAAATTTTTTGTATAAAGTCTGCGTAAACACAACATATTTTTTGTATAAACTCGCTTGTTTTATCATGGGACGCGAGTGTAAATAACCACACTGCACACCACTGCATTCTATCGGTAATAGAATTAATCCATAGAGCACGCGGCACTGCAGCTCATTCTAATGGAGATGCGAAGCACTATCTGTGAATTAGTTCTTGTGCTGTCCACTGCCGCATTGTGGAGACTGGGTACCTAGATGCTTGTTCACTCGCCAGCCACCAGGATGAGGACCTAGGTGCGGGCTTGTTATGTACACAGCGTCATTCACTCGGCTGCGCCCACGCGTACGGATCTCAAAATAACTCCGGCAGCCAAAGTTTTCAACTCTTCTTCCCCCCCACCCTCAACGGATGGTGTGCTGGAGCACCGACCGTTTGGGCATGAACTTTACCTTTTGATCACTGGTTTGACGGGATCTGAACCCTGAGTGCGTGTGTGGTGTGGCTACAGTGTGAACTTGAACTGTCTGGCGTGCTGATCGCCTGGTGCGCGCGCCTTTGACCTTCAGTTGTTTTTGGGATCTCATCAGAGTTGGCCGACCCCCTCCTTCCCTTCCCCCCTTTCCCCTTTGTGGCTCGTCAGCGGGGGTTCTCCCGCTGCTCGAGGAGTTACTTCGCGTCCAGCCGCTGCCTTGTGTGGTGCTAGTGGTTTTTCTTTCGGCACCCCGTTGCATCCTAGATATTGGACCGTGGTAAGTTATATTTTGTTTCCTTTCGGGTTACTTGAGCATTCATTAACTTGGTTCTCTGTAAGTCACGTGTTTCCTTCTCTTTATATATATATTATGTTTGTTTCTTAGTGCGACGGTGTGCCAAGAAACGAGCTCTCTTAGACCCCATTTGTATGTGCCCGAGTTATATTTGGTGTAATGCTAGAGTTCGCTTGACTACTTGGTACTTGCGTGATCGTGTTCACCAAAATTGTATTTTGTGATAATCTAAATAAATGGATTCTGTTATGCACCAAACCGCCGTGTGTGTTTCATGTAGAGAGTAGACATTGCTCGGGTCCAACCAGTGAATTTGTTTTTTCCATTTGTGCACTTGTTGTTAGCACGATGGTTTAAGCTTTTCTACAGAGAAGTAAGTATATACGGCGGTCGGTGCTAGTATTTTTAAAGGACAAGTCAGTTAGTTACTAATGCCTTTTTTTTTTTTTTTTTTATGTCTGTGGTACAGAAGCAGACAGGCGATACGAGCTAGACTGCGTCATGCTTTAATAACCGTGTCATCTTTATGTGCGGACGAGAAAAATGTGTCCAGTGTTTGGGTCGTAGATTCTGGCTGGTATTTTTACATTACAGCAGTCTGAAACTGCAGTTTTTAGACATTTTGAGGTGCCCCAAACCATGTTTTAAAAAAAATGTGGTTTTAAATGTGTTTCTATTTCAAAGATAGAGATATTGAAGGTACAGTTAGTAGCATACTTTAAGAGGGCGTGGTACATAATTCAACGCTAAAATCATTAATATATAACTAGGTTTCTTGAAGCCAATATGCGAAAATTAAACAATAGCAATCCTAGACAATAGTTTTAGCCAACGTTTCAAACAAAATTGTTTCCAGTTTTACGAACTTCTGAGGCACAATTTCTGATGCTGGAACCTCGTGAATTTAACTGCGGCGCAAGAGATTACGCGTAACGAATTAGTAATTCTGGATAAATATTTACTCATAAAGTTGGCAAATACCATTATCTAGGATTGTCATTGAGTATTTTATCCATACTTGCTTCGAAAAAAGCTTAGAAATCAGTTAATTTTTTCAGCGTTTATTTATCTACTACTCACTCTTAAAAAAACTTTCTCGTAACATGCTACAACGTAATTCATGTGCAAGCTGTATAGGGCTTGTAAGCATTATATTAGTGTGAAAAATGTATTTCTCTGTAGTAACTATGTTTGTGTAAGCAACTCTTCTATATTTGCTGCACTCTTGTACATGAACTCTACTTTTTAACAGACTATGGACTTGTGCCTCTGATTTTAGCTCCACCAACTTTTGAGCATAGTCAGTACACAGCGAAGACTATCCAAGACTCGGGCGACAATCAGTATACACAAGGGGGCACCCAGCCATTTGCGCCCATGTACCCTGTCTACAACCTGCCAGCTGCACCTGTACATAAGTAGACAACGTAATATACTTCTGGTTTGGAGGTCACCATGTTGCTCGAAAAATAGATCTGGTGTAAGTGGGGTTTTCCACAACATTTATACATGTGTTTATGATTGGGTGCATAGCAAGGCCTAACCATATAGTTTTCTGAAATGTGCAGGTTACTTTGCTGTTTAGTAACATTGCAAACAAACAGTCCAACATTTCTAAAAAAAAAAAATCTAGCTTTTTGTGTATGTAATGTGTATTTTTGTAAAAGATTTCTAGAGTCATATTTTATCATTACTATACTGTAGTATGTTTAGTTTGGAATCTGTTAACTATTTAATGAGGCAGTAGAGAGCAGTGCGGGAGAGAACTTGAAAATTGTATGTTCTGATAAAATGCTAGAAAACTTGTATTACAACACAAATTAATTGTTTTTAAATAGTTGCTTTAATTTTGATTTGTAGTGTTGAAGATGTAAACTGATTGAATAGTTTCTTCAAGTGTCCATGTTGCTACAACCCAAGAGGTTAAGTGCAATAATGCACTTAGTTTGTTTAAATACTGTCCACAGACATGGGTGGCAGAATCAGGGGTCAGAGGAGTCAAATGACATCCTAATAATCTGCTGTATGGATCATGTTTCCAAAAGACCTGCTACATAAGTGCATAATAATTAAGTTGAAAACACAGACTGTATTGGCATGTGACATCTTTATGTAACCAACTAAGCAAATGAATCAAATCTCTGTAAAGTTGTAAAATGTGTGCACAATTTTTTATATTGTTCGTGACCCCCTAATGATTTATTCTTGACCCCTTAAAATTGAACATCTTGTGCTGCTCCTGTTGAAAGTTAGTACAGTGAAACCCTCTTAAGAAGTTTCCCATTTAAGAAGGTTCCTGCTTAATAAGACAAATAATTTTGCACCTTGTCCATACAAATATGTATAATTTAACCCTTTTAAGAAGTTTTCCTGCTTAATAAGCACTATTTCTTTCTGTCCCATCACAAACGTCTTAACAGGGTTTTACTGTACTTGTATGGATAATTTTTAATGACTTGGTCTGTTTGAAACTATAATGGATGTGAATGTGATTTTTTTGTGGTGGGAAATTCTTAATGAGTTTTGATTTTTTTTATTGTTCTTTTTTTATAAGACCAAAGTCCCCCCGACCCCCTTTTTTTCCTGAAAATTATTATGCTCTCAGTATAGTTTGTAGTTTTGCAAAGAAAAACGTTATAATTCAGAAAATTATACAATTTTTCTGCAGCTAGACTGTATATTGAAATTTTTAATAGTAACTGAAGTAAATATATCATAATTAACTTCTCAGTTATAGTGTGCTGTGATTCTCCACATGTGTAAGAAGAGTGAATTTTTGTATTATTGTAGTACATACATTTATGTTTGTAATGTTTGCAGCTTTTGGTATTACTGTATTTAGCATTTGTTTGAATATCTGTTCGTATTGCCACAAGTTGTTTGTCTCGATGTTGAAGATGTATATAGTTGATGTCTGTGTACACGTGTGTCTCCCACGTGCAAGTCGTCAACCAGCTAGCATAATCTGCTGAGTTATAATTAATCCAGGTATTGCAGAATTTTTCAACCAGTCATTTAAAAGGCAAACTTTGCATTTAACTTAATTGTTTAGTAGATTATGATGTACATGCCATAGCATACAGGATGAAGATAAGGAAATTACTAGGTACATGGAGCATTATACCTGAAAAATATTTTTTTCAGACTAGATAATGACTTGGCGGGTTTTTTGTCTGCCAAGAAATATTTATTTTATTGAGCCAAATGCATAACTTTGTGTGATTTGTTAAAATTTTGTAAAAATTTATTCTGTATATAGTATACTGTAATGTATTGATTTGGTATTTTGTGATAATCTTCATTAGCTCTGCCATTCTATTTATCTTTTGTATGCCACTTACACAATAAGAGCTAAGTACAGCATTTGCATCTCAAATGCAAATTTTGAGGTTGGCCGTGTTAGTTTTGGATTGTTTCCTGATAGCTGTCTTTGAAATATAATTTTAAAAATAGGTTTTTAATTAGGTATTTACTGATTTCTTAAAAACAATTGATTTTATTTCTGATTAAAATATTAAATGTTTAAGGCTGTGGTTCAAAAGCAAGATACTGTATTAGCTTTTGTTCCACTGTGTGTGGAAGATATGCACATAGTGATATCTGTGATAATTGTTGAGAGAAACTTCCTGCATTAAGTAAACTTAGTCTATCCTGGGAGATCAGTAGGTTTAAGATTGTAATGTTACAGTTAATAAATTTGAAGTATGTGATAAGTATAAAAATATTCCCAAGAGGTTAGCTTTGACCGTACCATATTTTTAAAGGTAACAAAGTTAACATGTTGATGTTATGGGTAATTCTACAGAAAAATTGTTAGTTGCCCTGTAAAGTACATATAATTGTGTGTAAAAATTATGTTTGCACAAATGAACTTCCAATTAAAAAAATACTCTGAAATTTGCAGGTGGCTGATATGGCTAGTTAGCAAACATAAACTGTTATATTGGTATTCATCAGATGTATCTTACTGCCACTGTAATTAAGTTGGAGCTTTATTGTTCAGGAAATAGTTTATTTACATGTTGACAAGACATTAACTAAGATCTTTAGCTTTATGGTACCCTTTAAAATAAATGCAGTACTTGTGTATACTGTTAGGAATGGTATGTGTATACTGTTCTTGTGCTCCTGTATGCATCACACAGCAGAGAATAATGTTTTATAGATATACAGTACTTGTTTACAATGTTCCTACTAAACATGTTATTTGGCTGTGGCTAATAATGCACTTCATGGCAAGAATATATTTTACAGGTAACTGTGGGATTTTACATATCAATTTCATTTGTGGTCCTGTAATGATTTATGACAGCTGGAAAACATGAAAATTGCTACAATAGAAAAAGCACAAAATAGGTGTCTTATTTTTTAGATTAAAATTATATTTATGTTCCAATGTGTAGCTTTAATACTGGGCCTGTGTGCGCATGCATTTTTATAATTTTACTACATATATTGTAATGTGTATTTGTATTTTAGTAATGCTTCTTTTTGCATATACTACGTAAGTGCCTCCTTGTGCATCATAGTTGTTAATAATTATATATTTAGTAGTATATGGTTTACGATGTTGGAATCTTTATAAAAAAAAAGTAATAAATAATAATGCTGTTGACTGACTTTTTTCAATCACTGATATTTCTGGAGCCTAAGGTAATGTTTGCATGTAGTATAATATAATTTCTAAAAAATTTTCTAAAGTTTTTGAAATTTTTTTTTTTTTTTTATTTGTTTGAGCAAAGTTATTTAGGCATTTGTTTAGAGTAGAACTTCCATTTTATGAGTACTGGATTTTATGAGGTTATTCTCGTGTATTGTGAGGCCTTATAAAATCATGGTTCTGCTGTACTGTGTAAAAAGTAAATAGCATTGGTTTAAAGTATTTGGATTTTTATTTTATTTTGAAGTGATTTGCATATTAAATGATTTTATGAATGTTTTTTTACAATTTATGTTGTATCTGCAGTGGAACCATTGATAGTGGTTTAAACCTGAAAAATTTATTTAAAAATTTCAGAAGTAACTGCACATATCTGTGTGGCCAAGATAAATATTTCATGTGTACAGCCTTGTTATAAGTAAAGGCTCTCAGTTGCATCAGTTGTGCATGATGAGGAAACTGTTTCGTCGAAGATGTTACGAAATATGCTTATGCTCATTATGTAGTAGTGTATCACCTTTCTCATATGTGCAACTATCAAGCTCCACGAGAACCTTATCTGCTTATTTTTCTTCAATTTTGTTATAGCTGCCTTTATCTTACCATATTAGTTGAACACGTAACAAGTTACTGTTATGTTATCAAATGAAGAGTTTATCTGCAGTTACAGGTATCAGTTGCAATATTCATGTGTTCATTGAAGAGAATGATGACAAATGTGTATGTCTTAATTAGAGGCATAGTTAAGTAAGACAAATGTCCATAAATTGTATTACAAAAACAATACATTGATGTGATTAATGTTGGGCCTGCTTTAAAAATGGTTGTGATACCACTATACATACTTACTCTATGCATTTACATTACATTAAAATTATCATAGAGATAGACCCGCTCTTTCATTTCATTGCTGCTCCATACATACCTCATGTCACCCCTCACCAGTGCTAAAGATCTCTGTTAAGTGCTAACCAAAGTCTCTCGCTCACTTGTAGAGATAGCAGCTCTGAAAAACTTGCTTTATAAATGATGGGGAGGGATGGTGGGGAGATTTTTTTTTTTCTTTTATTAATGTTTATAGGAGATCTGAGAATGTCACACACCTAAAGTATATTTCTGAAACAAATTCAAGTTAAACCTAAGTGTAGTGAAAGCTGGAAAAAAATGTTACCCTTTCTCTTCAGAAAAGTTAAGTTAAAACTGTATTTTTGTTAGTTGATGGTTCCACTGCAACTAATTTGTGAATGAGTTCGCTTAAAACAAATGTACTGATATTTAAACTATACCTAGTTTGATTTGCGTAGTGTTAGTTATGTGTTAATTATACGTAGTTGTAGATGCGTTTTGTATTTGCTTTTATTTTGTATAAAATTGTTACTTTTATATATCAATTGTTTACTTGTCTGATGTTTCCAAATTTTTGTTTGTTAATTGTAATCCAAACCTCTCGATAGGTAAAGAGGTATCTTAATGTTGAGATTGTAACAGTGACATGTGATTCCACTGTTATATGAGTGTAGTTCATGTTTCATGAAATCTCTACCAGTTTGAATATAATATACCAGTTTGTAATTGTACTCACTGTACAAAATAAATACAGAGCCGTGTTGAGTGAACAGCACTTTGTTTTATTTATGCTGATAGTGCCCACGTTTACGTAAGTGTTCAATGTCCAAGTTGTACAGTATTATTACAGGATTTCCAGAAATTTTGTGACAACATTCTTGGTGTGATCAAACAATTTTTATGGGTGTTTGACAATAATGTGAACTACAAACCCCATTAATAGAGACCCAACCAATTATATGGTGAATTGCGATAAAACGAAATAACACCGAAAAACATGTTAAAATGCGACAAAACACGAAAATAATCAACATTTAGTACGTATTGTTTAATACAAACATCTGGTTTCATCAGCATAATTTTGGTTGGAATCAAGTCGGCGGTGCTGTAACGAACAAACACTGATTAACTCGCACTGTCTATATTTACTCTATAGAAACTATAGACAAAGGTTATTCCGTTAACGAAAAAATTTATAGTATGTTTCACTCAAAATGCCATGAAAATTAACTATTTTGCATGCCATTCCAGACCACCAGCGCAATGCTAGATTACCGCTATGTATACTGAACATAATAATATACTATTAAAATGTCCACCTTATTTAAACAATTAAAGACATTCACATTTGAAACAATAAACATGCAAAGTGATACACAAAATGAAACACAGGTTATATTTCCGTCGTCTCTGCTTTGTTTTTATTCATCACTCCATAGATGTTAATACAATGCAAAGACGTGAAACAGAGATTAGGCGGAAAAAATCTCGGAGCGCGTTCCAATATGGATGGTGAAAAATACTGTGTGACACTTACAGTATTCTAGCCATAGTTTTCACACATTTTGCAAACTCGTTAATCTATGAAAAGAAAAAATAAATCTGGCCATAGTTTTCACCAACATTTTGCAAACACTTAAATCTACGAAAAGAAAAAATAAATAAGTTGTTTATTTTATTTTATATACCACAAAGGCAGTTTTGTGAAATAACGAAAGAATTTAGCGTAGCTGGAATGCCGAAGCCGAAAGTGTCGCCTAGTGATCGGACAATAGAATTTAAGAATGACGGGTATTCTTTGTGCGATGGTAATTTGATGTGTAGATACTGTAATTGTAGACTATAACATGAGCGCCGTGATACACTTGTGAAACACGTGGCAAGTGAGAAACACAAGAAAGCAAAAGTGAGTCTGAATTCAAGTGCGAAACGACATATCGATAGCAGAATCATTGGAGGTTGGGAAGAAATTTAAGAATGACAAAGAAGAGTTTTTGGCGAAAACTAAAGAAGCATTTATTTAAGCTAATATTCCAATTGAGAAGTTTAACCATCCCAAACTTCGTGAATGGTTCAGTGAATATGTAAAAGGTCATGGTGACTTACCTACAGCCGAGTGGCTTCGCATAAAGTATATACCCATACAGTGGAACCTTGTTGCATCGTTCCAGTTTCTTTCGTTTTCCTGGATCCATCGATCGTTTTTCACGGTCCCGACAAATTGCCTATATAAATAATGTTAAATAAACCCACATGGATCGTTCATATGTACATAAATTTCCCGCATTGACCGTTCAGATATTTTCGCCAACAACAAAAAAAAAAATTAACGTACATTTTACGTTTTCATACCACGTTCGTATACACTTCTCAAAACAAACAGGTGTAAGCAACGTATCATAACCGCACAAGGCAAACATTAACCGTCAAAAATATAGACGAATGTAATATGTTTGGTTTGTTTTGACTATGAATTTCACCGTTATTGTTTCAAATATGTTTGGCAATCGTTCATCTTATTTTAAGAAACATTTTACGTAGGCTACTGTAGTAGGTTGTGCGTGTAAACACGAACGCCGTATTTTTGTTGGTTGAACGAACAACTAACAACAAACATGTTGCCACCAACAGAAAAACGTAATTTTTTTATAGAGGAAATATTTGTTTTTAAATTGTTATCCAAATTATTTTCAATAGATATTGAACACGCATTGTGTATAAATTCATTTTCTTCTATTTTAAATGTGTGTTTTATTTTCCTCAAAGTTTAGTGAATAAATAATTGTAACGTCAAGAATTTTGGAAATTTTCTTCCGCCATTTTGTGAACTTCCGAGTGTAGCCGAAGGTAGCGGAGCGCAAGCACACGAGTCTGAGAGGTTACGTTTCGCCTAGTAAATACGTTTCTTGATCGTGTTAAGGCGGACTTACAATTATCCGTCTTGTCCGTCAGTTACGTGACCTTCAGCCAATCAGTAGGTTCCAATATTTTCATCCGTCCGTCGAAAGCTTGACAAGCTTTAACTTTTGACCGGCAACGGATGAAAACAGCCTTCTAAAGATGGCGGCGATTGTTCCATCCGTTTCATATTAATAAGAAGGCTGTGAGTTTTTTATTTTATATTTTTTCTTGCTGAGTACTGCAAATTCATTACTTTAAAATAAGATTGAGATAATTTTGGTTTACGGGGAACATTAAAATACTGAGATACTTTTTTTATTTACATAATAATTTCTCAATTTAAAACTTAAATAATTTTATTACGTAGTAAATATTATGCTCGCAAAATTAGTGTTTGATGAAAAATAAATAAACTGTTGAGGGGAATTCGTTTACGCCTCACAGAAGTTTTCTGTTTGTATATTGGTAACATTGCATGTGAAAGGAATAATGACGGACGGATGACGGATTGTTGTAAATCGCTAGCTATGTAGACGGACCATCGACGTGCGAACGGGTGGACGACTGACGGAAGCGATGGATTATTGTAAGTCCGCCTTAATGTTTTCCGTTTAGATAGCAACAGTTTTGTGAATTTTGTTAACGAGTGGAGTACATGATTTTTATTTTAAGACCTGTGAAATATATTTATAAATTGCTGTAAAATTGTTGCGGCCTTCAAAATCTGTTCGCTCACTTGAAGAATGCCTTGAAATAAATAAAGGAGGTAGAGAAATGTCCCGGTGAAAAGCATGCTGACATCGCCAAATGTCTCTGATTGCCACCTTTGGCGTTAAACTGGATCGTCGGTAATACAAATGAGCTGCAATCTTATTCAGTACACACACATTTGAAGAGCAAATTTTCATGTGGTGGAGATATTAAAAATAATTTTTGAGGTTAAGTTTTTAGTTTTTTTTTTTTTTTTTTTTTTTTAAGTGGGGGGAGGGTTAGGTGTTTCCCGCATGTTTCGTTTTCTCGCAAGATATTAAAGCAGCAATCAGCAACAAACCAGTTGCAGTTTTAAGTGACTGAACTACTGACGGGGGTGGACATTGTGTTTTCAATATTGTCTTCAAAACACTGGAACCATCCAGAACACAGAATGTTTTCCTTGCAGCATCTGTTGTATTAGACTGTGCTGATTCATCTTCATGTGCTCGTGCTATTGCTGACACGCTTCAAAAGTACGAAGTTGATTATGTTCTTGTATCAGCATTTGTATCTGACTCAGCCAGATACATGACGAAATGTGCCAAGACTCTTTAAGGATTGTTTGGTGACAATTTCCTACACGTGCAGTGCTGGGCTCACAAGATTCATTTGGTAGGTGTTGTGTGGCAAACACACCTTGAAGAGCTCAACACGACTGTAGTAAAGGTTAAAAATGCTTTCTTAAACACCAGAAAGAGAAAGCATTAGTATCTGGAATTTCTCAAAACAAAATACCCTGCTGATCCTACAAAGCAAAAGTTGTTTTTGTTTCCACAACCTATTGTAACCAGGTGGAATACATGGTTCGAAGCTGCTGTTATATGAATGAACATTTTCAAGACATTTTTGAATTCTTTGAACAGTTCAGTGAGCACAATAGTGGAATAAAATTTCTAAATAAAATGTCTGCAAATGATGTAGCTATTGTTAAAATTCAGGGGATGTTTGTGGCTGAAAACTGTACACATCTGACAGAACTGATTGTCTACCTTGAAGGCTCATCCTACCCTACGGCTCATATGCTAGTTTCCACAATTAAGAACCTCCAGAATAAGTTTGATCTCCTGAGCAAGGGTGTTTTCCCATCTTATGTACATAAATTACAGGCTGTCATTTATCCACGGTTGTGCAAGCGAAGGTAAAACTGCATCTACAGCTGACAGCAAAGAAATGTGAACCCAAACTGTCTGAACTTGTTCAAAATGACCACTCAAGAAAAACATTTGAAGGAATTGATGCACTCTTCAATCCACGAAACGTAAGCAGGATGAATATACACACTTCAGACTTCAGTAAGCACATCCGGAAGCTGCCTAAGATGTCTCAACTTCCCACTGATGTGTTTGTGGAAGGATATCAAGTGTTCAAGCAAATAATTGAAGAGGAGCTTTCAAACCCAGCAAGCAAATGTGTTGATGTTGCCAAAATTTTGTGTGCCTTGAAAGGTGATTATCAGGACTTTTCCCAAGCAGGACTGAAGGCAATCTGGTTCCCTACATCCAACGTTGACTGTGAACGTTCGTTTTCAAAGTACTCATTAGTTGTTAGTGATCGTAGGCATAATCTTAAACCAGAAAATGCTGAAAGTTTGACAATGCTTACATTTCAGTAAATGGGCAGAGGTAAGCACAGAAAAAAATATTTCTTGAGCTGCTGTTATTGTATTGTTGTATGTTGCTGTTATAGAATGCTGATTTAATGTAGTTTTGTTAATTAAACGATGGCTGTATCTTTTGCTAAAAATAAAACCGATAACACCGAAATCTCATATTTTTAAAACAAAATTGATCAAAAAATAACACCATAAAATTGGGTCTCTACCCATTAAGTGCAAATATTGACGAGTTACTGAACACCTACAATAAAACTAAATAAAAAAGTATGATGTCCATTCATAGGGAAAACCTGGAAAGCAGGGAAAAGTTGGAGAATTTCATGTGACAAGGAAATTTTTACCTAAGTCGGGGAAAATTTGAATTATAACACTACATGATTCATTAGTTGTGGAATACAATCACGTATGGTTATGAACTTATGGAACTGTGTTTTAATTTTCTTGTTAATCAAAGGAAATATTTGTCTCAGAGTTGTGTGTACCTGATACAGTAAAGCTATTTTGGCTCCTCGTGGTTTCGAAGAATGGGATGGAAAGACTGGCAAGGGTTGCAATAATACAGTAGAATCCTAGAACTCAATTAATTTAACTCTGGAATAGTGAAAAGAGTGATATATTGGAAGGTACCAGTATTTATGAACCTTAGAAAATACACAAAAATTCCAGGGATATGAATTGTAATGTACATAAATCAATTAAAATACTTTTACTAGCTGCGATACCAATTTACTCGCATAATCTCGTCCACACTTGTCTTTTTCAACATGTTCCGCTCACGAATGGATTAATGGATGTTGCATGTGAATGGATTTACAAGATTTTCTGGCCTTTTCTTATGTTTCACGCACAGCCCAGAAACCTTTTCTTTTACTTTTAATATAAGGACACACCATAGAGTAAATGTGGATAATCTGTACATTTAAGATTTATTCACAGCAATTATTACAACAGCCCTTTAATGGGTTAACGTGATTATCTTGCCTTTTTTCCACACACACCAAAAATCTTTGCCTATATTTAAAAAAAAATCATGGTATAAGATGGATGAATTTGTACTCTGAAATTTTTACACAAAAATTTTTTTCTGAAACCCCCTCATAATGTCCGCACTCCAGTCTTCTGGTAAGAATAATGAATGGACATTATGTAAGCAAATGTGGTGCTTATTTCTTCGAGAATAGTCATAACCCACCTGTCAAAACAAAAACAATTGCTAAAATTTATTAAAAACTTCTGTTTGCAGAAGTGGGTTTCAGTTGAGTGGATGTGTTGCATAACAAACGCGCACCTAGCTCCTTTCTCGTGACCTGGTAGGTGAATGAGCGCCTAGGTACCCGGTCTACACAGCACGAACACGGGAACTAATGCACAGATAAAGAGTTGCTTCTCCGTCAGAATGTGCCACTCTGTGGCATGCTATAATGATTAATTATTTCTATTGTTAGTACAGTTGGACTCCTATTTTCACTTCTCAAAGGACCTGGAAAAATTGTTTTAAAATGCAGGAAAGTGTAAAACGGGGGAATTTTCTAATGTAAAAGCAGCAAATGGGACCACAAAAATTAATTGTAAAATGAGGGAAAGTATAAAAGAGGTTCTACTGCAGGGCATTAAATTTCAAATACCTGCCCCTGGGACTTAAACTCAATACACAACCTTTGGCCTGGCTGTGTTCACGTCGCGATGTCCTCAAGGACATCATCCTCAGAACTGTTGTCCTCTTGTCGTACCTTTAGGAATTTGCTGATGTGGCTGCAAAATTACCTCACCCAATTTTACATAGGTCCTTACATAACTTGCAATCTTCTGACCTCTGCGTACCGGAGGTTATTGCACACATTTGCGACTATGACCACAGTCCATTTAAGTACAGAGCCTTGCAAGTATAAACGGATGGTCAAGACAACTTCCACTCTCAACTTAATAACCACCGGTCCATTCATCCAAGTCACACTAGTTGAGCAGTTTAATCAGAAAAAAAATCACACGTAAAACTTGACTCGTCCCGCTTTCTATTAACCTCGGCGTAATTTTTTGGTATTATGCTAAGTCCACACATGCATTAACTGCCGCTGACATACGGCACTTGCACAGCCCATCATACCCTGCGGACCTGCTACCCACCAGCACAAGGTTCAATCCACAACTTCCTCGCTTGTTAGCTCAGGCACAGCCTGCACACCCCTTAGTGCCTCTCATGTTAACTACACTCGCAAAGATTATGAGTAATACAGATATAGGTTATTAACAAATACTTCTATAAGTGCGATTTAATAATTAAAGCAGCTGAAATGCTAGCCCGACTACCAGTAATCCTATGAATATAAGTACTGTAATAATTTCAATCTACGTACAGTCCAACTCAATTTCACCATTACCGGAGGGTACGACACTGTACTCTCTGAAAGTTAGTTTTAGTAATTAAGTGATGTCACCCAACAAGTTCAAATTCACAGTCTGCTCATTTGGCATCTTGTAACATCAACTCATTAGAGACGGACACATATTTCGGAATAACACGGCAGACTGTGTTTGTGCGAGGGATGGGAACAGTGACTTACTCAGATCAGATGCCATAGGCATTGATTTGCTTCAGCGTTGCGCATGCAGCCTAACTCACCAGGTGCATGCCACAAGTGTGAATTTTGAAAAAAAAAAAAATATTTATTTATTTTTTTAAATAACCTTTCCTACTTGCAATACAGGAGATCCCTGATTTAACAAACTCGGGAATACAAACAAAAACGGTGATTTAACAAAAGGATTTTTAGAAACCTTCAAAAATTAACAAAAAATATTGTATTAAATAACTAAGTGACTGATAAAATGGAATATTAATGGTAATGTAAGTCTATTAAAAATATTAGCACTGGCCGCAGTATATACTTATTTCTCTGTAGAAAAGCTTAAACCAATCCGTCGAGAAACAAAAAAAAAATCATTAAAATTAGTTGAAATCTTTGGTGCACGAGTGATTTTGAGACATACACGCGTGGGCATGGCCAAGCGAGCGACACTGTGTTTCATTACAAGCGCGTGCCTAGACCCTCATCTTAGCGGCGGCTGGCGAGTAACGAGCGGCGGCAGTGGACAGCGCAGGAACTAATTGACAGATAGTGCTTTGCATCTCTGTTAGAATGTAGTGTCCCGTGATAAAACCAGCGAATTTATTACCGTAAACGTAAATAATTTGTTTCTCAGATGCTAAAAAAATGCTTTAGTGCAAAGTGTTTTTAGCGAGCAGACCATCACGAGCGCTGCTGTCTACAAGTTACAATGGCCACCGCCGCACGTATTTAATTATTATTTTACCGCTCCCTCGCAGACTTTTAATTCAGTTTTCATTGAAATTTTTTTTCCCCTATTTTTTATAGGAGTTTGCTGAATTTTGTTGGTGGAGCGGGCGGGAGAGAGATGGAAAAATTGACGGCTCGGCAGTGTTAGTCATCAATTCTCACGTGTTGATGGTGCGCAAGGCCAGCCTAACTCACCATGCTCACCGAGCGTTCCACTGGAAGTTTTAAAAGTTATTTTCGCTGATTTTTTTCTTTTAATGACTGTGGCTTACCTGTTGACGGTAAATGCATTTAGTTATTGTTTTGAGCCAATAGATTTGTTGAGACATCAAACCATTTTACACACCTTATAAAACAATATACATAGGTCCGAACATATTTACACATCATTCTAATAGTAACAACACACAACAAGATTTTTTTTTAAATCACCTTAAATTCCAACGAAACATGTCAGATGATGTAACTTTTTTTTGGTGGGGGGAGGGGGGGGGGGGGTGAAAAAATGTGAAGTTGTATTTAATGAAACATCGATTTAGACTAAACATTTTCGGGTCCCGTGGCATTTCATTAAATTGGGGTTCTATTGTATTGTTAGTTTTTCTATTTTAGTATTTTAAAATTATTGAAATATTTATTTTATAATGGAGAATGAAACTGCTGTTATACAGTCAATGTATTGTTGTTGCCGCCTGGTGTGGAAGTTGCGATGCTCGACTGTTTTTTTTATGTTATGTAATTATCAGGTGTAATTGTAATTCACAGAGTAAGCACCAGGTCCGTTTTTAAAGAGTTTTTGTGGGAAAATGTGATATAGTAATATGAATCCAGTTGTGAGGTTTATAGTGTAGGTTGGGTTCAACATGTGCTGGTCACAAAATAGAAGCGTATAACACCACCAAGTAACTTCACCAACCCAGGGGAAAATTTTTTTTTTAGATTTTTAATAACTGTTCACTTAAAACAACAGGATACTGTTACCTCCGAGAAGATTAGTCAAAGGTATTAAAAGTGTCAAGTTTATTGAGCTGTTGGATCAGAAACTGAACACATGTACAATACTACGTAGTAAAAATGTGAAACCAGTATAATACTAGATTAACATATATATTTATTATTACAAAAGAACCACCTTTAGTGTTGCACTATGGTAGTTACAGTACAGTCTTTGTATGATGTGCAATAAAAAACCAACTCATGATTTGCACATTAATATATAGGTGACAATTTAAAATAAAAATGTTAAACTTATAATTATACAGTACAGTGGTAACCACACATCACAGAAACTCCATCTGGAAGCACATAAAATCAAAATCAGCTAAGAAGGGAGCCTCAACATGACCATAAAATTCTGTCTAAAACCTGTTTAATAAAATATATATTCTTTTACACTCGTGTAAATCACAAATCGTAAAAACAGTTTAAAAAATTGGTTTATCACGTACTGTACATACAAAATTGAGTCACCTTTTCCTTCATAAACTATGTACATTTACCATTTTCGTAACGAGCATCATAATCTAATTCACAAAAATACATTTGTATATAGGCCTACATATAAAATATGTAAACACACACAAAATTTCTTTGCGCAATGAACATATGATTATGTTGAATAACCTCAAGACATCGCACTTGAGCTGATGATTGCAGCAGACATTACCAGTTCTTCTGTTTGTCTGCAACAAAAGTTTTTCTGGAATTACAAATACAGAGTGCAAATACGTACACATAATAGTGGTTATGTGAGTAGGCTTATTAAATATTGTAGATAGCTATGGTTACAAACTACTTTGCCCAAGAACAGGAACTGAGACATGAATCGGCCCGGGTCTTGGTTAAATATAACCATTGCAGCATTTGCCAAGAGTGATTTCAGGAAACCATGGAAACTTGAAGGATCCTACTGAATAAAGTGAATAAAAGTCCAGCGTGTTACTGTTGGACCACTTCACTCTGTACAGAACATACAGTAGAAGCCCCACATACCCTGGCCCAGTATACCGTGGAATCTAACATGGGGCAAACTATGCCTTCAACCTAAAATAAATACATAAATGAGGGAAAAGTGTGAGGTAGGCTACCTGTGTTGTCTGTCATGCGGGCAGACGGGGAGAAGGGCAAATGGAGCGGAATGCCAGGTGTTATCTTTTTGTCAATGTGGTAAAGGGGAGGAGAGTACAGTAGTAGTGTTCCGGCTAGTGCACAGGAGCGACGACTGAGAGTTGTTGCAGCTAGTATAAAATGATAATTTTTCCTAATACTATTTTGTTGACGCATGGTGCGATGTGTCTGTTACAAAAGCCTTATTCTGTAGTCGATAAACTAAAAATTATGCAGAACATACTGAACAAAAATGTTGAATAAATGTTTTTAAATGAAAAGAATAGTATATATAAGTGGTTGTTTTTTCCAGTACGAGTTCCACTTACTTGTTTATAAACACCCTATTTATGTTATAGATTAATTCCTAATGCCCATTTTATTTAATTACTGCCAGTCCTATGCTGCAAACCTGCGAGGCCGGCAGTGTGTCAAGGGGAAAACCCGAAAATTCCTTGGTGTATGTGAAAGAGGGGGTTGGAGGTGCAGAGACGGAAAAGGAATGGCCAGTCTGTTTGTTGAGATTGGCTGACAGATGTTGGGTTGAGGGAGCAGGGTGGGTGTGATTATTAGCACACATGTGCACACAGCTTCACTTGACAATCACTCGCAACACACAACATGCTCTGCGATGCCATGCATGATTGATAGCCATTCTAATATTTTTCAAAAGTAGCGCAAATTGTGATAAACATAACCTGTATAAATTGTTTGTTTTTAAATTAATTGATGAAATAATGTTGGGTACTGTACACTGATTCTCGTAATCTAGTAGAATTTAAGCTTACAATGTTGCAACGTAGCAGCTCATCAATGAAAGTAAAGACCGTGGCAGACACCGCAACCACGCCAGCTATTTATTCTCTCCTCCCTTTGAATGCAAGTAACTCGCCATGTAACAGAGGAAGATAACGTAGCAGCCAGTCGTCATTACACTGGGAAATAAAAACAACTCAAGTCCAATGTACCCAGATTTTATTTACTCTTTATTCAAATGTATACCTGCTAACCTTGAATGTTAAAAAATATTTAGATTTTGTAGAACAGATGCACTTATTACAAGCCAATAAAAAGTGGGGTCCGGGAGCCCTCACTTGGGAAAAATTCGGATTTATAGGTGCAAAATAGTGCAATGCACAGTCGAACCTCGCCACTACGACAAGTCAAGGTTTCCGAGAAATTTGTCGTAGTTGCATAGTTTCCAAACTACCCAACTTCTACCCCCAAAAATTTTTTTTGTCTAAATTCGTGTTAAACGGTCACAAGTGTAAAAAGACAATTTTCAAGAAAGTAGTAAAATTTCAAATAAGAAGTTAACTTTTCAATAATAAATCATATCATTTTCGCACACTAAGTCAATGGAAATGGGCATGTCACACTGTGTTTATGCAGTTTTTTGTGAGGAGACTGAAGATTGTTGGAGTATAATTTTTTTTACAGAGACATCTGACTATTGAAATTACTTGCATTTAATTTAAAAATTGTATTTTACACACCAAAGATGACTAAATACCTAAACTTTGTGGGAAACATCAAATTCTGTACTGGGTATTGGTGGGTCAAAATCAGCCCAAATTTTCCCTATTCGTTTATTACGACCCTTTTCACGGAAACTGTGAGGGGTCGTAACGTGATTCTACTGTATATGAGTTTTTATTACCTGAACGCTGATTCCTCAATCTGACCCTTTTATGTATTCAGTTTCACTTCCTTGGTGATGTAGACAATAAAGCCATATAAAAAAAGATTTTGAAAGGATCAAGCTTAGTTTTCAATGAGTTACTGATATATTAATTACAACCTAAAATTAAATATAAACATGTAATCACGGAGTATCACGGAGGTTGACAGTTACACACACGAAAAGGACAACACATTTTGCGCGGAAGCGTGAATCGCTACGTTTCACCACGCATGGCTTCATCAGGCGAAGAGAAGACACTACTGCAATATGGCGGACGGTAATTGGTTAACCTAGTGACCAGGAAGTGAACTAGAGAGGTAGGCGGCAGATTTGAAAATGAATTGTGGTTATCGGAGGTTGGGGCCAGGTGGGTGGCTGTCTGGATTTTGTTATGTATTGGTGGGCCAGTTTCAATTGCCTTAATTCTGCATTATTGATGGATTATTAACAGCACAGTGTTCAATAGTTTCTACTATATTTAGAACACTGGCAAGTTTTGTGATACTATTTTGGTCACTCCCAGCATAATGTGGTCACGCTACAATGCGGATCTGAATTCTGTTCCCAAGAGCCATGTTGTAACTGACACACAATTTTGTAATGTGAATTACAATAATTTTTCGGTAACGTAGACAGTTTAAAAAACTGCTGGAAGCTTAAAACTGTAAAGTGCTATTTACCCTGGAGGCACATGCAATATGTAGCAGTAGGGGAAGAAGCAGTGCTAGGTGATTTACAAATCCACAAGCATAAAAAACATTTAAACAAAATACAGCTGTTTGCATGGTTAATAATGGTTTGAATGTTAATGTACTTGTTTCGTTAAACAGTTTAACAAAAGAAATATTTCTAACAGTTCCTTGAAAGCTGCATTCGAATAATGTTTTATGTTGTTAATTGATAAAGCCTTCATACAAGCAAAATTGCATACAATGTGATACAGTTAATCAAGGTACCACACAATATTGCAAATGTCGTTGGGCCATTTTTTTAAGAGTTAAGAACCAATCATTTTTCATCAATGATTTTTTTTTTATAAAAAGTGTGCATCAGTTGAAGCAAAACATTGCAAGAATATTGTCATATATTTCAAGTTTTTTATGGGAGAGGACAAAGTTTATAAATTTGCAATAGGTAATTTCAAGATACATACCATTCTAAGAGATGATTTTGTATCACATTCATTACTCTTTATTTAAATGTGCTTAACATGCTAAAGATATACCGGTATTAATCTACAATACAATAGAATAACCTGCTTAACAAAATGACATTGTATTTATACAAGTAAACATCTCAAACTATAAATGGACACATTGAATTTCACACACACATAACATTTATAATACTTAAACCTAACAGAAAACTGAAAAACTAATAATTAAATTGAAACCTATCACATTGCAATATACAAGAATATAATAATATATTTCATGCACAAATGATGTGTTACCTATATAAAACTTTAAAAGGTAAAATGTTTTACATTTTTTACGTTGAGTTTATTGTAATGTTAAGTATATTTATTGGCTTACTAATTTTAAATTACTACTGTACTTTGTTCCTAATATTTATCATTTGATTTTAAGGATGTTAGTATGGTAGATACCCTGAGGGTGTTCATCCACGAGTTTTAAAAATTCTGAACAATTTTCACTAACAAATAATTTACAACACAGTTTAGTCCCTTCTGCTATAAAAAAAATGCTTATGAGAGCTAACAATTTTTTGCCTAGAAAGTAAAAGCATACTGTAATGTATTCTTAAGGATAATTTTCTCTCTTGTATTATGTGACAAACATTTCTTCCTTACTTCGTTCTTGTCTATCCATCAAACTTACCTGCCTGTGATAAAAAGTAAAAACTGCATCATTTCATGAAAATGTTGCAAGATGACCATTTGTCTACCGTCATCACCTGGACATGTGCCACTTACTCTTTTACATCGACATACAATGAAGAGATTTTTCACCCTGATTTTTGGGTTTAAGTTCATTTAGATAACACACATTTACGATTCACTAACTTCAAGTATGGTAGTGCCATAACATTCTAACATTTAAGAATATGGCAACCTTCAGTAACAGTTTGATACATCAATTTTTCTTGCATGTTAAACATCCGAAAATTAAGGACAGAGTCATCCATACACTTACTATGCATGAAACTAACTATAGGTGATTCGGAATAAAGTGAGCACTAAAAAAGGCCCTGATTAATTTCTATTTTCTGCCAGTTTATATCTTTCCGCTACATGTAAACATCAACATTGCCACGTGCTTTTATTTACATAGTCTTGTTCAATGTTTACATTTAAGTTACACTGCTCCGATAAATTTTAGCTACAATATGTACTCATTAAATGCACGGGGGCTGAATACATGCTATACTCAGTAGTAATCTTAGTTATAAATACCTGCGAGTAAACGTCTTATAACACTGGTTTCTCTGCGTTACTCTAACGGCGCTATTAATTACCGTTACGAATCTCGTAAACCCATGCACAGTATATTCGAACTTTTAAATTAAAACCGTCACTAAAAAAACACACGACACACGCAACTCAAGAATTCAAGTTCCGTTCAACATACTGCAGTGAACGACGACGTTGAATGTGTTTATCAGAAACCCATATTCATTACACAACGGAAAAACAAACTGAATGACGCAATGCGGCGAAAAGTTAACTCTGGTGCCATCTGTCGGTGAAATTTTAAACTATCTCTGCGGCGCGAAGCAATAGCGGCGTGTGCCAACGATAATCGACACGGTTGCGTCGCTTTGTACTGCCGCTGATTAAATAGAATTATACAGTCAGTAGGTATGTCAGTAAAAACTTAAAAAAATATTTTAAAGTATATTAAATACAGAGAGGTCGTTTGCAATTGATGTTGTTTCACTAATGCTGTATTCAAATAAGAAAATAAACGTGACTACATGCAGTTATTCGCTACCAACCGTACAAACAAAAATGTAACTGTTGTTAATGTTGGCTTATATGCAGTAACGGCTAGTGATTTTTTTCAAAGGTTAAATCTTTAGTGCTCACTTTATTCCGAATGGCCTATACTAATACATTTGTTACACAAGAAGAAAAATTTGACAGTCTTATTAAATATTAGTGACTTCCAACTCTGATTTTGAGCAAATTTATAAATTCAACACACATAGATGACTGCACGCATAAAATATATAACTATTTCTCATGTATTCTGTGCTGTTTGAACACTAAAAAAAATAAAAAATATATATATATATATATATGTATACATATATAAAATAAAAAAAACAGACAAAACAACCCCAACTATGCCATACTCAAAGTCACAAGTGCAAATTGCTTAATATGTCAACAAAATGCAAGGGTAACTTTCCATATCTATTAATACAGAGCAAAACAACTAAGCTGGAAACTATAAATATTTCTGATCTAAATGCGTGGCGAAAGCAGTGGTGCAACACTATTAGCTGTTACGCAGTCATTTTACACATAACAGTAACTGCAATGCAATTTATATCACAGAATCTGTCTTGATTCATAACTGCTAGACTGCATCAATTACAGTCTTTACCTGAACATAAGACTACGTTTTACTCCAATTTTTACTTCACAAAAACTGGGGACACATTTGTCTCACATTCCACATCTGTGTCAAAGTAATAAAATGTAATGAGATGTAGAAAATAAAGGTTTCCAAATTTAAATGTAGCAAGTGTAAAACTGAATTAGACTTAATCCAATTTCAACCACCTGATGCCTGGACACTGTGATTAATCATCTTATTTTCAGGTAAATGTGGTGGTATGTCTTTATTTACCATGAATTCCAACAAATTTTACACAGCCATCAAACAATGTAAGTAGGCACTTTTTATAAGGGTTGGGTTCATCATGATTTACACATAAATAGAGGTACGTGAAAACAGCAATTTGAAAATTATTTTGTAGCATTTTCATATTGGTTTTGTAGCATTTTGTAGTATTTTGAAGAGAGCTTAGTAGCATTTTGTAGCATATTTATTGAAAAAGTTATAAAATATACGAAAAGTTAATTTTCTATCAAAAACAACATACTTACAAAACTTATCAAACATGCAAAATACAAGACAATGTTGTCTTTATAAATAAAATGGTTCACTGATTAAATTTTAACATTGAACAGGTTTCCTCGAGTGCGCGGCAAACGTAAACAAGTGAAGAGAAACAGATGCGGCTTTGTGAATGCTTGTAATTGTAACTTTGAGAGGAAGACAGAGAATGAAAAGAAGTGTTTAAGGAAGCACACGAGGCAAAATGAGAGATAGTTCTGCTATACACTTCCCATTACACCGTTCACAAAGTTATTTTACGACCTGTTGTAACTTAATGCTACCATGTTGTAAACAATGAACATCGAAAAATGTGCATGGACGTATGTTAACATGGCGTGTTTATTTTAGTTTACTTAACCACAGTATTAACATGTAATTGCTATATAAATGCATGTTTATAATAATTTATGCAATAATTTTCTTGAAATTAAATAATGAATGCATATGGTATGTCCCAATTATGCACACGTCTTTGAAGCCTATTAAAAGTTAGGGGTTTGTCGTAATTTCGCAGATTTTTGCAAATAACTCAAAATGTCGCATATATTTCGCATTTATCGCAATTTGCGATTTTCACGTACCTTTACAAATAAGCCTTTTGTGTTCCAGAATGTATAAATAGATGTCCAAACTTCAGATTATGGAGTACAGTTACTGCTTTCTCTATGTAAATCATTAAGCAACATCTTGAATACCAGCCTCAGTTATTTACAAATACTATACACTCACATGGTACGTTTTGAGGTATAAGTATACATGATGTCCAGAGACATCATTATAACAAGCATGCCATGCAAATTCTGGACTATACTGGAGATAAAAATGTTAGTGGAAAAATGGTGTAGCATGACATTTTTCATGCAATATGTAGCAGCACAGCACATAAAACGTCCTCTCTTGCACTGCACGTCTACGTACTGTATCATTTTATGTACGTTATGGAGAGTAAACAAAGAATCATGTTAAGGATGTTTGGGACTTGAACCCACACCCATAATATTATTGTTAGAACAGCAGTAACAACATAAATTAGATATCTGTGGAGCAGCAAGATGGGACTTACTTCATGCTATGTTGCTACAGTATGTGTACACACAAAATGTCATTGCACAATATTTTGCCACTAACATTTTCGTCCCCAATTTATCCCTAGATTTGTGTGGCGGTGTGTTATACTGTCATTTACGGACTTCCTGTATAGGTGCACAATAAAACTTGATATCTTCGTCATTCATGATACCACAATGAGATTGCAAAAATAATGTTATGTGCAGGCCATCACACAAAAACTCCCAGTTTCTGTTCCACCAGGCTGGCTATCAGTTTCTGTCGCTCATCATCGATAGCCTTGATGAGAGACGCCTTTCGTTCCTGGGTTTCTCGCCTAGCTTCACAGTCAAAGATGCGCTGCATCACAAATTCAAACTGGGTTGGGTTAGACAGCACCACCTTGTTGATGATGCGCAGAGGTGCAGGGAGTTCAACTTCTGGGGTCTGCAGCACTGGGACGATACGTGCCGCAACGTTGGTACTGAACGGCAGACCCACTGTGTTGCGCACCAGGTGGGAGCAAAACTCATCTGCTATGAAGTGCTCTGTGATGTAAAACACAATCTGCGAGGAGACAAAATTGCAAATAAAAATAAAGGACAGTAATAAAATACTAGGCCTTAGCTACAGAACTACACAGATTTAAACAAATTTTTTAACAATTAGCAATTTATTACATATGAGAAACTAAGTACATAAACTACCAAATATGCCATCCTTTTAGAAAAATAAAAAGTCTCTTAACAATTCAGTTGCGTACATCTGTTTAAACATCCTAACAAAATGGTATTGAATAGAATGAGCATCACAAGATTTTTTTTGAGGTGGGGTGAGGAGAGAGGAAGGACTCTATTTGATTCAGTTGTTGACACACACCTGTCCCCAATAGAGAATGGGTCCTCCCTTAGAAAATTTTGGACTTCCAAGGTGCAAAATGGTGATATTTAATCATTTTTCATTCCTAAATATGCTAATTACGTGGCTAGTTGAGATAGAGATTTTCTTTTTTAGAAAAATGGTTTTATGAACAAATTTGCATAAAGACAGTTAACATACTTGTTGGAGATCAGTCCAAACAAAATAATGAATTTAGATATTAGGAGGAACCTGAATGTTACACTTACAAGCTGCAGTAGTAAGAATGTTAGACACATGTACACAAACATAAATAATTAAAAAAAGAATGTGTATTCACTAACATTATAGCATCTCACCCAATCACTCTAGAACATTTTAAAAATATATTATTGAAATCTGCAAAAGTATGAGTGAAAAATTGACACAAATTGAGTAGACAAACATTTATACACATGTTTAAAGTTTGTCAATCTCTACCACATTTGGCATCGGCTTAGTACAGAAACAGTCCACAATGAAAGAATGACATAATAAGAGGAAAAAACATAAACATGTACAAATGTTTTCTTGCAGATACTTAAACAAAAAAAAAAAAAAAAAATTCACATTTTTACACTTTCAAATTTTTTTATAAAATCATCTATGGTTAAAAGTTCAACACAGCATACATATCTCAAAACATAGCCTCAATTTTTAAAGACATTATTGTTTAGGCTATGCATCTACAGATCTTTAAAAATTACAATATCATCACACAGAAAAAAAAAGTTTATCAACAGTCACTCTTGTCATTTTAAAGAATTGTACAAAATATTGAACAAAAACGACTTCTCTGCTTTAAATAGTCCTTAGACATAGACAAGTACTGTACCTTCCATATTCCACATGTTTTGACACAGTGTGTGATAACATTTTTAGCTCTCACACTTCCAAACAATGATTTTCTGTACTTCTTTATTAAGGGTGCTGCCTACCAAATGCTTAAAATGCCTTGCAATGTGTTCGTAAAAATAGGTTTTTTTACGAAACTATTCTACATGTGCTCCTGTATCAATGTACGAAAAGAAAGTACACATTCAAACGATGATGGAAAGGTAGTTTCAAAACAGCATGTCAATTAGAAATATCATTTCTGGTTCTCTCAAAACAGCTAAAAGCAGCTTTTCCAACCTGTTATATTTGAAAAACCACTCATGAGATTGGTGTGAAACTATTCTACAAATGTGTAATGGACTTGGCTTAAAACATTTTCACCAATAACAAGAAGGGGTCACCACTGAAAGTGTCAATCATGAGAGTTTTGTCTACGATCCCAATGCAGTCTCTTGCGCTAGAGGTGATATCACACCAGATGAGCCTGTTAACATTGTCCTTGGCACCGTGCCTCACTCACATAAACACACGGCTCGTAGGCAGACAGCTGAGCCACTTCGATGCTATGCCATCTGTTGGCATGCACATAAGTTGTCTATACAGTAGTCCATTCTCTGTGAAGTGGTGAGCACTTGAGGTACCTCTAATTTCGTTGTTCTACACTTAGTAAGAAATTACAACATAAAATTACTATACATAATTCTTTGCCACCTTTACTGGAAGCAAATAACTGAGGACTTGTGTGTGTAATGTTACATGGAGATTGAATTAAAAAATGCTAATTTTTCCACGAATGGACTATGTACACCAACATGTGCAGCTAATTGGTTTTATTTATAGTTTTCAATTTATTACAGCACAGGCTTGACAAATAAAAAAAAATCAGTGATCACAGAATATATAAGAGGAGACTAAATTAAAGACATTTATTATACCCCATCCTCTCTGGCTGCAGCATCCATGTGAATTGATTAGAACCAGGATTCAAAAGGCTTAATGAGCACTATGACCTCATTAACAGACATTCAAAACTACCTTCAAATACATTACAGCACTGCACAATAGGCAGGGAAATATACTTTTCACATAGGCCCTTGTTATTTACGAAGTTGAAGAGTTACTTAGGTCACAATTTTAAACGGATGTATAAGAATCATATATTTATCACCATTGCAAACTCGTGTTTTGCATCCACACATAATCTAAATTTAATATTTAGTTATTGTAAGCATATATTTATAGTTGTGTAGCCGAGTTAAGATGGCCATTCGTTGGTATTGACGTTTTTCTTTTGTTTCGGCACCCATTTTATATCGTAGGTATGAGAAAGTCATAATCTGAGGGCAGGTGAGGGGTTTTCCCTTTTTGAGAGAATATTGCAATGTAGAAGAGAGGATGGACGTTTTGTGGGGCCTAGGTCCAAATTACGTTGAGTGAGAAATTACACATACGCTGTCTTAGTTTATTTCATTAATTTCGTACACTAAACTCCGCCAAATTTGTTTTACAGCGTACAGGGCCATGAGGGTGTAGGATTACCATGTTTTTGTGACCACGTGGTTTCTATTGAAATTTTAAAGCTGAATTTTACAGAGAGCTGCAAGGCACTAGCGTAGTGTCGCAATGAAAAATTTAATGTAAATCTGCCAGAGAGTTGCACTTAAAATAATCCTGACATTCTTTATTCCAGACTCATGTTAATCATTTAAATGTTTGGACTAACCAACTAACTGAGTTGTACTTTTACTAGCCTCTGAAGTAAATGAAATGAGATCTCAATTTGGGGGGATGGGATGGGGGTCAGCTATCAAGCAAACCATAATTTTGGAATAATATATGAGTCAGTTACCTTATTTAACATGTTAAACATCCTAAGGAAGTAGTCTTAAAGACTTGTTCCCGAGTTTTTTTCAGACTGGTGCCAACAACTCAAATATATTTTAACCAAAACTTTTGAAAAAATTTGAGTCAATGTGCAATCACACGATGCACAATACTGTGGACGCGTTTTTAAAATAATGTACCATTCGCCAGCAAAAAAATAATTTCCTTCATTTCTGCTTATTTTCACGACGAAAAACGTGGTACTTTGGGTAGTGAAATCTAAAAAACCATTCAGTATAATTCTACAAAAAAATTCAGCTACAAATTGTAACATATAAGTGTCAAAACTGTGCAGCGAAATTTTGATATGAGTATTAGGTAGCAATAAGAAAAATATTTTCGAAATCACTGCAAAACTCCGTAACAAGGCCTTAAATATGGTAGCACCAGGATTAATAAAACTCTAGAGTACCACAAAAATCTATAACTATGACCTCACATACAGATATTGAAAAATACAAAACATTTTCAAATAAATTTCTTTCAAAGTACATATCACAAAAGTATAAATAATGAAATACCAGAAGTAACGTGCTCTAAAAATGAATTAGTCAGTCTAGCCACAGTGTCACAATCTGTACAAATATGATCACAATTTAATCAGTAGCACCACACATATTTTTGATCTGTACAAATACAGTCAATCTGTAAAACTAGTCACACACTGTAAAACTACTGTAGTCATATTCTGTACCACAACACAATGTCCAAATCTGTGATATTAGACACTGTGACAATATATTGAACTACAGTTGCATAACTACACATTGGCACAATCTATAAAGGGTTGTCGTAGGGGAATTGATCTTTAAGGGATCTTGACCACTCAAAATTTGTGATGTGTCCAACTGAATGATGATTTATGATTTAAGCAATCTGAGTGGTTGGCCCAGAAAGTTCAAAGTTTCAAAGAGACTTTTAACAAGTGGAGGGTTGGTGTCACACAATACTGGAAGAAACATGACACAAAAAAAAAACATACCAAACTCGCAAATCTAGAAAATTACCATCCACTCCTCATGATTAAAATCTACAAACTAAAAAAAGAGAAGAGTAAATATTTGAAATTGCAATAGTACCTTGGTGCTCTTCTCAATGGCAGTAGTAACTGCTGAAAATTTGTCCTGCCCCAGAACATCTTCCACAAAGAAGCCTGACAAGTTAAACTTCCTGGAAACTTCCTTAGCAAACTCGGCTGCGACAAGCCAGTCTATCTCGGCACTCACGACACAAAAATCAAACTGTTCATCAACTTGCATGGGTAATTTTTCGTTCAACTCAGCCATCACATCTTGTTGTATCGATGCTAGCACTCTCTCATTAGTCACTGCATTCGCCTGCATGACAGCACTTTCTACCACGTCGCACAGTTTACTATTCGGCCAAGTCGACAAGACCACCTGCGAACATAATATCAAAATTATACATAATCACTGCTCTGAAAATACAAATTTTAAAATCACTAAAATAAAACAGTAAGTTTAGAAAACCAAAGCAGAAACAACCAATTAATTATATCAGTAGTATATGATATATCATAATGACCTTTGCTTTCAAGATCACATAAGTAACGAGCTAAACAGAATAGCATACTATAGTAGAATACTGTTAAAACGTTTCTCAAGGGACCAGTGAAATAAAGGACTATACGTAGGGAAATATTAAAAGCAGGAATCAACATTTTTACATCAATAAACTGATATTACACAACGGTAACTTCTAATTTCACAGTTTACATACATTAAATCAGCCTATAATTAAATTAAATGGTATTGCAGTTTATGTGTCATCAGAAACATGATTCATACATGTTATGTCTCATGAAAGAATTCCATTTTTTGACAGTTGTGTAAGCATCCTTTTTACAGCTGTTTCAGTGGAAAAAACAATGTGTTCCTCCGTCACAGGTAATTTCCGAATAAAAATTAATCTGATTGGCAAACTGTGTAACATATCAAAATGAGAAGTACGTATTTCATGTAGCTCTGCGCACACATGGTAATCTTCAGAACTGTCAAAAACTAATAAAATATTACCCGATAGACTTATATATTGCACAATTGGACAGTCAGCCGAGTGTGCTTTTGCACAAACCAAATGAGGCAGAGGCAAGTTCTCGCATGGAAACTGCTTAAAATTAAAATTAAATGCCAACACAACTGTGAAAATGGAATTCTTTCATGAGATAGACTCTATGTACGTATAATATAGACTTTTCCACTTGTCTTCTGTAGATTCATGTTCGTCATCTTCAGGATCACAGTCACTTATACACACTTATGGCATCCCCCCAAACACAAACTTGTTTTTACAGTTTATAGTTCACAGATTAGTTATTAAATTAAAAATTATACTGTTACTTTTTTTTTCCTGGAGAGAAAGGTGATGTTATATGCAAGAAAACATTATATCCAGAAATGTTATAACAGGGTTCTATTGTATAAATTACAAAGTCCATAATGCCTTGTTCTTCAGTAACAGCCAACACCCGTTGATATCAAGTTTAACTAACCATCCAACTCTTGCATTAGAAAATAACATTAATTTCTTAAGGAATTCAAAATAAACTGTCATTAATAATTTTGACAAGCCCCAATATAAACTACTGAATATATCTGTAGCAAACTGTTATGCAATATTGTCAATGCATCACAATGAAGGTTCACTGCATTGCAATTTTTAAGGAAAAACCAAACTAAAAACAGTGCCTCCTATATCTTTTATTTGCTCCACATTCTTTCAATTCATTCTTAGCTAATGATTCTTCGACTCACAAAGAATTCATCTGTATTTCATTCATTAAGAAAGGGTTCTATTGCAACATCGTAATTAACGATTTAAAATTCAGTCTGAAACACATTATGTGGCGGCTTGACGTCACTGCAATGCTATACCACTTTAAAAATGGTGCGCGCCCACATAACAGATAAAAAATAAATAAATAAATGTTTACAGTTTCATGTATGAAGATTCCAATGTATACCAGCAACACAGGATGTAAAAAAAAAGTGAGACCATAGTCATTGTAATGGAACAAATTTGTTCACTCACATTTGTATTGTTCATGTTAGCAGCCTTAGTAAGTAAACTGCACTCCGATCAAATCTTCAACTCTCCACCAATATCAAGGCCTATGAGGGATAAAACTCAAATTGTTAAGTTTATATGTTAAAATTTGTACTAAACAATTTCAAGAGTCACTTTTATGTATGCAGAAATTGTTGCACAATGGCTAAACTTGCAGCTGAACCTAGAACTCACCTCCATTGTCTCACATTCTGCTGGTGTGATTGGAACCAGCGTGACAAAGATGTTGCGAGGCGGTGATGGAGATTCGTCTTTGCTACGGCTCGGCTTCCCCTCCTTCCACGGGTAGCATGGCAGCAACCTTTGCAACAATCCTAACTTCTTCCTTTTGTAGTGAATCCTTCCTTGCTTCCTTGCAGCCATTATATGCTACTGCCATGCAAGAGATAAAACCATGACTTACTTGATGCCCAACACAAACACTATTATTTATTTGTACAGGTAGGTGAAAACAACAATGATAAAACCAATACACGAATATTGAACAATAACTACTCATTTACAATTGCACAAGACAACCTGATGATTTGAGTTGTATGTCAGTCTATTGCTGCTATCGGGATCACTGAACCATAGCAGCTTCAACTGTCTGCACGTTAGGTATATTTTACATTCAGTACCTACCAATTAACTAAATGACTTTGAGTGAAGTAATTCTTGTCAACACTTAAAAGCATGGCATTCCATGCTTGTAAGTGCTAGGGGTGTACAGAACAGCCAGAGTGAAGGGGTGGGAAAAACTGAAGGTTTCAGAGAAAACCTGCCAACTAATTGCATAATCTCGCATGACCCCCAAAGGCAAACAAAAAATTTTGACAAATAGCCAAAGATATTCAACAACTATTTTTAAAGCTAACATTTTTTTCTAAACTGTATTGTGCAGCATAGTTATACGCCAGAGACAACTGGCACTTTAAAGAGCAGTGGGATCTGCAGCACTGCTACCAACCTATTTTAAAATGAAGTGATTCTGAGGGGTGGGCTTTGGAAACCACAACCACTTCCACCTCCCTACCGCATTATTCAGACTGACCACTAAAAGATTTGGTAAGTGCACCGTTACAGCGCCGAAGCTATATTATGCAGAGTTCATAGCTTTGTAGAATACGTATAACAAAATTAGTGCAAAAAGTATAAAGATTAAAATAAAGTAAGTAAAAATATTATAAAAAAAAAGGTAGGTTTTAGGAATTAAAGTTTCTTCCTAGTTCACTTTGGAATATAAAATAATTTTTGACAAATTCAAATATTTTGTGCACTTTAAAGAATTTCAGAGTCCAACCCTTTCTTGCATGAACAATAATGGTATCTCTGATATCCAAAACTTTTCCTAACATGTTACTAAGGCTCTAAAGTGCTATTTGCCTCATTAGGATGTCTTTTCTTATATTATTCCAATTTTGGAGAATTTCAAAGGTAATTTAAAGGTTGTACTCAGTAATATCTTTTGTCTTCTACTTCCAATTTACCAGGAAGCCATATTTGAAACTGATGGAGGTAGGTTTCTAAGAAAATAACTTACCATTTCTTTTTTTACACATATTTATTACATCCAAAACTGTAATTGCTTTATAAGCCACGACTTCCATTCTTCCTTTTCCAGCTTGTAGGATAACCCAACTTCAGAATTTATATACTGCACGAAACATCTAGAATTGACGAGATAATTAACAACACAATTATAACGGATATAGCAAATGCATTTAGGTCTAGCTGCGACAGAAAAAAATTTTTGAAAAGGTGAAAACAGTTGTTTTAATACGGCTTTGTCTGAGATCAGAGAGCTAAGTTCTATACAAGTGAAGTCCTCAAGCTATGCCACTTGAGGAAATAAAAAAATAAAAACTATATGGTTGAGACTGGATCACACATCAATACTAATGCTGCCTCTATGTACGCAGTAGAAAAATTAACGCAGTGTTTTGGCAGCAATTTATTTTCTGGGCCTTTCAGATGTGACTATTTGTAAAAAGTATCATGTGAATTCAAATGAATGCTATGTTTATGTTTTATGAATCAAGTACTCCTCAACCTTAAAATAGCTGCCTGATGAACGTGTGTGGCTGTATGTGTGTGTGGCGAAAATTGATGAGGTGTATCAAGCATCACCGACCGGCACATTATACTGTGATACTGCCTCTATACCAAAAGTCGTAAATACACATGCAGTTTTCCTGATGTACCATTTTTACTGTGGGACTTACAGCACTGACCTTATTATTTTGGGGGTTTGTTATTGTTCAGGGGCAATTTTCCTGCGTTTCCCTTTTTGTTCCTTTTTTTGAGGTTTTGTTTTGGTTCTTTTGAGTTTTCAGCTGCTATTCAATGTCACTGAGTCCAAGTTAATTTGGGTGTGGAGCCTGGGGATACGGATTATTTTCCCTTCAAACCGCAGCTTTTGCGTTTGTTTGTTTGCCATGCAGTGTGTCCAGTTGGCCACCAGGCACGCTGTATGGCAGTGGATGACATAGTGGGGCGGTTTGGGGTAGTAGGTGAGCGCCAGCAGACATAGAACAGCTCACTTCATTTGGAACAGCCGACTAGAGAACATGTCCTGAGTTTGATAGAATACCCGATGTGGTTGTCCCGAGTCGATGGTTTCGAGTCTCGATGGAGATGTTCGAGAGTGGTCCTTGTGTGTTACTTCACTGATTTACGACGTCAGCAAGTAATTTGGATGATTATTTCACCTTCGGTATCCAGCGATATGGAGGATTTGAATTGAATTTGTGATGTGGAATCATAGAACTCCGTGTGGAGGTTTGCTGATTACAACGTCGACGTTGGAGGTATGTATGGTTAAATTGGACGGGTGTGTTGCCTTCGATATTGGAGGCGATCTTGATCTAAGCTTGGCACATCCTTGTTGATTCATGGTATGGGAGAACCATCGATGAGTATTTCGCCAGGAACTAGAATTGAGGGTGCAGTGTTCTACTCTCGCTGCAATGAAGGAGTTAGTCGAATGGCAGCTGTGCGAAGGCAAACTGCACAGTAACTGGGAATGCGATGTTATCTTTTAATGCAACTCTTATTTCTTATTTATAAAGTGGGGGTGTGTTTATCAAGTGTTAAATGCCTAAGAGATTATATGAACGAGGGTTAATGATAATGATTGTATGCCAATAAGTGGATTCTTGGACTGGCTGTTAAACAAATAAATGGGAGAATTTACGTTGTATAATGTAACTTGTGATGAATCGACTGGTTAAGCAAATTTTGATTGAAATGCACGTTCTCGTTTTGTTGTCATAAATGCTTATGAAACAATGTTTTCTTATTAAAATGTTGTTTATGACTCCTTTAAGATAACACCCCACGAGAGATATGAGAAATTTATGGCTATTTGTACCCATCCTAGTGCTTCTTGTCAAACAATTAGTGTGTGCCTTTGCTGAAAGTGACACAAATTGAGTGTGTTTGCTCGTAAGCACGGTTCAATTTTACTGAATCTGCCACTGCAGCACAGTCCAAGATAGTTTGTACACCTCAAATAGAATGACTCCGGTACATGTCTTGAGAAACAAATGTCTGAAAGCTAATTTTAGGCCAGTTTGAGGGCTTTAAAAAAATGCTTGCAATGTGTGGTGTCTTGAAAGTCATTTTCCTAAGCAGTCTGAAATGTGTGAACTTCTCGTAAGTAAGCATTATGGATGCACATTGGCTGGTTCCTTGAGAAAAACTGTAACCCCAAACATGCTTCATGCAGTTCAAGCACCAGCCATGTGGCCACTTTAAGGGTGTTCAAGTGCAATAAAATCATAATTTTATATTTATATGAAATAGTGTAAGTTTTGTAGACAATACTTGTGAGTGCAGTTTCCTCTTACGAATCAATTTTAGTGAGCATAATTTTCTCATAACGGTGCATCAAATACAAAATTGGCATGTTCTGCTGCCATGCATATAATGGAAACCAATTAACTTCGTACGTGAAATATTTCACAGTGAAATAACATACTATGGGCTATGTAATAAAACATTTGAAAAAATTCAGCAAACTGTTTCTGAATTTTAAAAAAATTGCTGAATTTGCAACTTTTTTCTGTACTTTTGAGATTTTTTTTAAATTCAAAATATTACGCTGTGGATTTTTTAATGTTTTATTGCATAGCTCATGGGATGTAAGTTCACAGTGAATTATTTTGTTTAAGAAGGTCAGTTGGTTTTCACTATTTGCATGGCAGTGTAACAAGCAAATTTAGACTTTTGACACCCCATTATAAGAAAACTATGAGAGCTATATATGTTTCGTAAGAGAAAAATGTACTCACAAGCATCATCTACAAAACTAACAATATTTTATAAAAATATAAAATTATGGTTTTATCACACCTGAGTACCCTTAAGGTCGGTGGGCAGATTGTCATCTCTACGTGAGAGGGATTCTTTTGAAAGCTAACTTCTTTACAGGTGTGTTGTCCATTCTTGATCTGACAAATTACTGCCTTGGTCTTCCTCTTCTCATTTTTTCTTACATCCTTTCCACCAAGGCATAAGAGCTGAATGTCTCGACAGGTGTAAATCTACTTCTATTTTATACTGTTTTAAGAGCCATCATCACCTCTATTCTTAAAATTTTTCATTTTTGTATAATAAATTAAGAGCATGATGAACTGTCGGCAATGTCTATTAAAAGAAATATTACATTTTACAATTATGTACACATTATTAAACTAAATTGATAGTATAATTTAATCAGTCTTCAAAATGTGATAAGAAATTATTTCTTAAATTTTTTGAAATTAGCTTAATTGTTTCATATCTTTTTAATATACTACATATAGTGTTTGTAATGAAAGGTAAGTTAATTAGCGAAGTCCCTATTGAAATATTTTTGAATTAATCTTGCTCAGTTTTGAGTCACAAAGAAATTAAGAAACATTCAACACATTTTGTGACACTAGGTCTTTAGAGCTTGTTATGTAGATGTAACAGTGTGTCAAAGCTGTTTTTTGATATTTTTATGGGCCTCTAAAAATGTTTCTAATAAAAACGCTGTATTCTCAAATTCATACAAGTATAGATTGAAGTATGTGTTGTTTGTAATAGACAGATAACCAGTTTAACAGTTTTACATAAAACAGAACATGCATGACAAGCTATATCACCATGCATGCACTACGTGAGGACTTCTGTTGAGGAAGAATATTACTGTTTTTGAAACTGTTGGCAATGACTAGTTGACAGTGGAAAAGTTACAAAACATACAAACACGGAAACAAAGTATTTTGAAAATTAGTGTAACATTTCTGAAAATGCCTAGCCCTTTTAAATCAAACTTTAACTATAATAAAACGTATATACAGTGTTAAACAATCAACTATAGAGAGATTTACTAACATATGAATTTATACTCATACATTAAAACCTGAAGTTTGCATACCAAATATGTAAATAAAAACTAAAAAACAAAACAAACAAAAAAAACTTAACAATACTATTTTCTTTGAAAAATGGTGAAAATAAATTGTAGGCTAGTGTCTGGCCAACTTCCTGGACGTGAAAATCTATGTAATGAGAAACAAATGACAACATCCACTAAAGTTAGGGTGTCCAGCAAACAAGGATAAAAAATTTCTCCAACTTTTCCAGTAGAACATGGACATTTCTCAGAAAAATGAAAACAATACATAATGTACAAATACAGTATAAGCCCATTACAACATTCGTGTTGCGGGACATAAATGCAGATTAGTGATTGATTCCGCAGTATACCGTGTGTGACAAGTTCTTTATGGACACATTATGGGTTTAAAATTACGATGGGTATAACTAAATATGCTCTATAATTGACTTATACTGTACTATCTTTTCAAAAATTGGTAATTACAGTAAACACCTATAATTTTGTTTACCTGAATTTGGTTAACCCAACGTTCTGTATTATTCTACACCCCATAACAGATCTAAACGTATCAATAAAGACATACTTAAGTTGCTAGCATGTGTGAAATCTATTTTTTGTTATTTTTGACCAATATTTGTTATTTTGTTGTAAAACAGGACATAGTTTGACATTTAATACGTAGTTACTTTTAATATCCAATGTTCTGATGGCCCATTTACGTCAGATGCAATGCTTTACTGTATTACAAAATATTGGATTATTTATCTACTAAAAAATATTAGAGGTATTTTCAACACAAATGTTTTGTCACTATTGATCTAGATTGGTATAAAATACGCATTAAATAAAGGTTAAATTAAACACATTTAGAAGCTAAGAACATTCAGACTGAGGTCTGTTGCATATTGGCACTCACTGTGAATAATACATCGTATGGAATATTCTGATGCTACATAAACAGGTACCGGTAACTGCTGGTTCAGACTAGGCTCGTTCACAAACTTCAACTGCTGAAAATAATGAGATTTTGTTGCAAACCTGAATTCAAGTAAAGGCAATAAAGATTTATAGCCTGAGCATAACCTGCAAAACTTACTGAAATACCTAACAGTTGGCAAGTACATAACTATAGAACTTTAGTAACTTCAGAAATTTAACGAATTTCCCTGATTTTTCCATGTTTTCCCCGTTTTCCAGGTCGCCGGACACCCTATAGGGTCACTATAACTGCAGTCAACAAAAAATGCGTAATTATGCTGCATGCTTCACCAAAGTCTGTTGATTGAGAAGTTATGCCATGCTACAGCATGTAACCCAAACACTTGATCCTGACATCTCTGCCTGGAGGAAGCAGCACTTTAGACTACCTAGTGCAGTGGTTCCCAAACTAGGGGTCGCGACCGCTATGGCTGTTTCGAGGGGTGTCGCAACAGGCTTTCAAAATAATTTTAAAGAAATAGAAAAATACTCTATGAAACCAAAAATTGTAAAAAAGAAGATCTAAACAAATGACTGAACTTATAATGTACCAAAATTAATACTAATTACTGAGACTACAAATATGTGCGTAAATATTATTGGTTGAAATGGAGGAGGTCGCCGTTAAAAATTGTACAAAAATGGGTCACTGTTTAAAATTAGCTTTTCAATACATACGCTTACATGAAGCATCTGGTACACAGCATCAATCTGTGAAAAATCACTAATATAATGTTTACTGGTTTATGTATAGCAAACATTTACCACTGAAAAGAGGCTGGCCATTCTTGTCTGGGACGGCTAATGTAAGATGCAATGAGAACTTATTTCACACTATGATTTAGGAAACCTGGTCCCACAGATGTGGCCATCTATCACCTCGTCAACAAAATCGACTGCACTAAGAGAGTTTGGACAAACAGCATTCATAACACATATGAGCACCACATTTGCCAGACCAAACCCCATTTAATCTCACTGCATGGGGCTACATCAATTCATTTGATGTATCGATCAAGGGTTCAAGATTTTGCAGATTTGAAAGATCACATTATTATGTGCAATTGATACTAATACACCATATAAGTAGGCAAACATTTCTAATTTCTTTACAATGTTGGCAACTGTGCTTTGAAATGACACAGGGTCATGTTAAAGTACAGAATGTGCTGTGTAGCATTGTGTGTGGGTTTAATGCTTCCACATTTGTCATTTTTGGGAATTTTTCCAAACAGACACACAGACTTTACAATCATCCAATGTTTTTTCTTTTTCTCTGCCAAACAGACAGTGCCTTGTAGATCATGTAATCAATGCATGACTGCTCATTATGTACTCATTTTACATCACCTGACTACTTAAGACCTACCTCAACAAAGGACATAGCCTTGGAAGACACACTTGCTGCCTTATCTTCTTCTCAGCAAGGTTTACGCATATCTTAGCAATGCTCGTTGAACCTCTCATGTACCAAATTATTGTCTCAAATTTATCAATAGCACTAGTTTTACTCCCAACTTTATTTACAAACATATTTCTGCCTAAATAAAGAGGCTGTTTTACAATTATCTACTAAGCCTGCTGTACACAAAAATATTTTGTTAAACAAATATGTTTGTTATTAATTATGTTACATTAATGAAAAGAAATAATGCATTTATTTTTTACATACTTAAATTCACATACAGAACTGAAAATACTATTTGAACTAACGATTTAAGAAAAACCTCCCCTCTGATCTAAATATACTGATTCATGAAAATTTAAAACACGTACAGAATGAAAATCTTTGAAGAAACCCAAGACATTAAATAAATTGAAAGGCTAAATGGCCAGTCATGACATCAGCATGGCATTCAATGAATTGAATTTAATAAATTGTATTGTTTAAGGGCCTCAAGTATTAACAAAGCAGTGCAGTTTAAATAATTAACACAATGTACAGATTTCACCAGACTCTAAAAGTAAAAAGTGTTAATATTTGACAAAAAAGAACAACATTTCATACTAGCAAAATACTTTTATCTCTTAACTTTCTCAATTTTTCCATTTTCTGCATCTACCCACAAAACATACAACTTGCACACACTCCTACCAACAATCCAACTCCAATCTTCCCTCTGTAATACTCATAGCTGACAACATAAACAATAACACAAACAATAACATTCTCTACATCCCCCTTCAAGTTGAAGTTTCCAGAAATGATAAACTTCAAGTTGTCCATAGGTACAATAGCAGTAATATGATCAATGTACAGGTAGAACAGACAGCATATCTCTTAAAACACTAAATTTGTAAGCAGGTATTGTTTTTGTAAACATATCTGCAATATTTTCCTCCGATTTTACATATCTAATAACAAGCTGATTTTTTGAGACAACATCTTTAACAAAGTTAACTTTGATATCAATATGTTTTGATCTTTTTGAGTTTTCATGGTTATTCAGCATGTGAATAGCACTTTGATTGTCACAAAACAAGATTGGTGTAGAGTCACTAGTTGA
>PNEQ01057365.1:0-90464 GCA_003012365.1 Medauroidea extradentata
ATAGCATTTATGACTTAATCACTTTTGGCAGTATACCGACGATATGTCAGCTGATATTGTAGAGGAACCTAAGTGGAAAGCGAACTGCAATTTTACCCCTTTTAAAGACTACATGTAAATGGCACAAATTCGATCTGCCTTGTAGTTTTTGTGTGTCAGAATTGAACGTTTGCACGCAGCTTTTAACGGAATTCGAGCCTAGAACCTCCCGGAATTTAGACCTGAGTGACAAACAACTGCGTCACGTAACGTCGAAATAATTCATGAAAATAAAATTTATTAAAAAATAAAATAAAATATCTGTGTCCTGGGCTCATAGAGGTTGTACAACACTACGTCTCGATAGGTTACTGTAGTGAAACTCCTGTATAAGTTGTTTCTCGCTGCTCGTTCCTGCTTTTCGGATCGTCTGCCTTGATTATTGACCAACTAAGTTTTATTCTTAATAATTACGTTTCTTACAAATAAAAAAAAATATTTTTTTTTAAATATTTACGTAAGCATCTCTCTGACCCGAACACCACCTCAATATCGCTACTGGTTAGATAGATATCGTGGGTTGATGGAAAACAAATTTTGTGTTTTTTCACCCTTTTGGGTGTCGAATTTCGAAATATTTTAAATTTACATCTTAGACATTTGTATAAGTATCCAACTGATGTGTAAATCACATCGCTAGCCCGTTCAGTTGAATTAAAATTGATCATTCACTAAAAAAACACATATCACCCCTGCACAGTATTGAGAAATCGAATTTCGAAAAATCTGAAAACCGTTTTGCGGTAATTTCTGTAACAATCATCCTGAAGCAAAAATTAATTGTATATCTCGACGGGTTCGATAGATATCGAGGATTTATCTAAAACAAGTTCAAGGTCTTTTCACTACTTAAGAGAGTAAATTTCGAAAAACCCTTGAATCACGTTTTAGAATACTTTATTGGTATCTCATGGACGTAAAAAACACAACATTAGCCCGCTGGGTTCAAGATATATAGAGGATTAATTGAAAACGCTTTTCACCACTTTTCACCCCTTTTCACGTCCTTAGGTGGCGAATTTCGAAAATTCCTGAAATTACTTTTTAGGTATTTGAGTAAGCATCAATCCTAAACAAAAATCACGTCTCTATATAAAAAAATTATGGGATCGATATATATCGAATGTGAGTCGAAATCTCATATTACCCCTTTTTAACCAGTTTAGGGTCGAATTCGGAAAATACATTTTAAATGGTACTTGGGATATTTACAAAAGCACCAATTTAAAGCAAAGAGTACTTCGATATCTCGATTGATTCGATAGATATGGAATGATAACCGAAAACACATTTCACATATTTTCACCCCTTTAAGTAAAGAATTTCGAAACGATTTTGAGTCCTGCCATAGACATTTGTAAAAGTAACCAATTAAAGTTAAAATCACGACGATAGCCAATTGTGTTTCAAAGATAAAGACGATTCATTAAAAACACATTTACCCCTTTTTACTGCCTGGGGGTCGAATTTCAAAAAAACCTAAAACTACTTTTTGGGTATTTACGTAAGCAATATTTTGAAGTGAATATCAACTCTCTATCCCGAAGGGTTCGACAGATATCGATAGTTGATTGGAAACACATTTAACGTCTTTTCAGCCCCTTAAAAGTTGAACTTCGAAAAATCCTTAAATTTGCTAATATGCATTTTTACAAGTGTCCTATTAAAGTAAAAATTACGATGATAGGCCGTCGGGTTCGAGCTCTATCGACGTTTCTTCGGAAACACATTTCCCCCTTTTTCACCCCTTAGAGGTCGAATTTCGAAAAATCCCTTCTTAGTGCTCGCCTACGACCTGAAGGGAACTCCCACAAAAAAATTCACGATTCTAGGTGCAGTGGTTTGAGCTGCAGTTTGATATGTCAGTCAGTCAGTCACCTTTCATTTATATATATATATATATATATATAACATAGTTCTGTATTATAATTTATCATTTGTGCAAATAGTATATGGATACTCTTTAAGATACCGACAACTTCAATAGGTAACTACTTAGGAAAGTATAAGACGAAAATATAAGAACCACTATTATCGAGACAGATTTATTTGGGAGCCATGCTCCCTCAAAAGTCATATATTGTAATGATTTAAGTAAAATATTTTAGAAATCATATCCGATTTAGTGTCTAGTCGACAATTTTTATTTTCTTTATAATTGGGAGTATTCATGCCGGGAAATGTTGTTGGTAATATAATCTTCTTTCATTGGAGTATTTGGGGTTGACATCCTGTTTTTGCATAAACCTTTTTATAGAACAATTGCAATTAATTTAGTTCGTTAGTTATTCATCAGCACTTTAAATAACAAAGAAGATTGTCCTTCTCTGAAACACTCTCTCAGGTGAACCGTATTCGAGAAATCCGTGGCAACGTATTCGAAACAGAAATCGTGTGGCCTGATAGGTAGACAATCCACCACTCACGGAACGTGTAACAGCTATAAAGGACAATCAATGTTTTTATATAACAGTCACGATACATGAACAACATTTACTCGCGTCTACGCTGCTCTGCGGGTTGAAATTACAGTGAGCTCTCGCTGTTACGTCATTTAGTTAATGGGTAGTTTCACAAATTGTTAGTCTTGTGTTATGTTCACGATGTACATGTTTCATTACGCTAATAAATTTAAACCTTCAGTATTAGTCTGAAAACGCCAACAAAACGCCACTTGTGGTCTTAGAGGCTTGATAAGGGTGGTAGTCGCCCTTAAAGTTGATGATAAAACATGTGTTTATTGAATATCACAGAGCGTACTGTATTTAAAACGGGTCAGTGACATTTGGTGTAACGTGTATTTGGACGACCGCCACCTCTGAAAATCCAGTTGTTGTCATAATATATTATGAAAAATTATAAGATTTTCAACTGTGTAGATCCACAAACTTCGTAAAAGTGAAATCTAATCAAATTTCCAATTATGGATTAGCAATCCGTACTCTAACATTTGCAAAATAAAGTCATATTCTGTTGCTGTAGGCTACAAATTCTCAGTCAGTTAGGAAGGCCTTAAATTTAGTATTTTTAAGTAGTTCTTATTTTGGCGTTGTTTTGTGCACCTAAATCTATCATAACTACCCGCAGGGTTTTCAAAGATTGGCTATATTAAAAAATGACACTTGTACATTTTCGTATGTGAACGGTAGTGGCACAGATCCACAAAACAAAATCTCCCGTTTTAAAATTTAGTTTGACAGTCGTAGATCGTAGCTAAGTAATGTAAATAGCCTACTACGAACGTATAAAGGGACATGTTTTGTTTTGCACGCCCTTACACTGGTTCTTCATAAACCATCATGTTAGAATATTTATTTAAAAATTTTCCTTTGATTACAACACTTGAAGCGTGTATGAATTTTCGAGTTCTTTCATATTTTTACATGGCTCTTCAAAGTAGTGATTCCTTGCAATTTGTGTAATTTATATTTTTATTTAACACACGCCTTCAAAAAAGGGAAAATAAAATAACTTGTAGAGACTCATATCTGAACTTGTGCCTACTTTTCCTCTAGGGAAAATAGGCTTATATCGAGCGTCTATCGTCTGACTGTATGTTTATATGTCTGCATATCCCCACTAATAACTTTTGGAACCGTGAACCGAATTCCATCAAACTAGGCGCACAGTACACACTTAGTAAGCTGACTTGTATTTTGTATATTTCCTTTATACAGTTTCATATTTTCAAAACGGTGGTTATTTTAACATTTTTCGATCATACTTTGTACCTAACTATTTTTAAATTTCATTAAACTCACTACATATAAAATAGTAAGGTGACTTGAATTTTATGTATTTACTTAATGCCATGTTTATATTTTTCAAAATGGCTGCCATGTTTATAATTTTATCTTAATATGTCATGTCTAAGAAAATATTACTCCGAATTTTTAAAACTAAGTGCACATATACTGCATACAAAGTTAATTTGACTTTTTGCGCTCGTTCATCTTATGTTCATATTATCAAAATTACAGTCATTTTCATATTTCGCATAAAATGCTATATGTGAGGAAATATTTTTTTAATTTCATCATTTTCATAATGGCGGCCTTATTACATTTTAGGCATAATATGACATATCTGAGGAAATGTTATAACGGATTTCATCAAAAATTTTACATATATACAACATACTGAGCTGACTTGACTTTTGTATTTTTCATTCATTCTCTTGTGATAATTCAAAACGGTGGCGAGTTTTAAATTTATACCATTATTGGCCTATATGACACATCTAAGGAAATACTTTTCTGGATTTCATTAAACATGGTACACATTTACTAATTAGTAAACTGATCGGTCTTTTATTTATGTTGTTATTTTGTGTTTATATTTTAAAATTGGCGTTTATTTGGAAATATTTTTCGAATACATTGTTTACATGAAGCAACCCTTTTCAGAATTACGTCAAAATATTGATAAACAAAACTCATATTAAAATGGCTCAACATTCACAATTTTCCTTCATACTTTGTTCGTATTTTCAAATAGAGACTTTTTGAACATATTTGGATCACGTGAGATATATGAGGAACAAATTTCTACTTCATACTCTGTACACGTACACAGTGCTTGGAATTGCGACTTGTATTTAATTTTCTTGTAATGCCGTGTTCGTTTTTTTAAATGGTGACCATTTGAACATATTATGATAACGTAAGATATCTAAGGATCTAATTTTTTAAAAAATACATCAAACTCAGTACTCATATAGGTAGTACTTAGTGAGTTAACTTGACGTGTGTGTGTTTAGATTATGCCGAGTTCATGTTATTGAAACAGTGACAATTTAAACATTATTCAATCACACGAGATATCTAAATAACTATTTATCAGAAATTTATCTAACTCTCTACGCGTATAGTTTTTAGTAAAGTGACGTGACTTTCGTGTTTTTGCCAAAGTCATGTTAATAATTCCACAGTGGTGTAATTCAAAAATTTCATTATCTCGTGAGGTATTTAATTTAACCATTAATCAGAATTTCATCTAACTCTTTAAGTATGTAGCACCTAACAGAGATAATTCTGTTTTATGTGCTTTGTATAAACCGTAATCATTTTTTACAAACTGGTACCCTTCGTACTTTTTTGATGACATGAAATATCTGAGGACCATTTTCCAAAGTTTCTTCAGTCTTGGTTCGCATTAATTCTTAGCAAGGTAACGCGAATATCAAATTTGTTGGTTCATGATGTGTTTAGTAATAAGTAGGGACTGGAAAATTACGCGAATTCTATGACATGTAGGCTAGAATCCATTATACTATGAATACTCAAGCCCCGTCTATTCGTTCACTGTCTGCTGTTCCATTTAGTAGCAGCTAGTTGACTAATAGTCGGGGCTTGAGTATGCATACTATAATGGATTTTAGCCTACAGGTCATTGAATTCGCGAAATTTTCCAGTCTCTAGTGATAAGTTATATATCTCAATTCGAAGATTTACGACATGAATACATAATTTTTAATACTTGATGAAATTCGGTTCACGGGTTCAAAAGTTATTAGTGAGGAATATGCAGAAAACGTCATATTTACATTCTTTACTGTCCAACTTTGGTTTAACTTGTCTCTGTGTTGTAGGTATTCCATGTCAGAAGGTAGCACGAGAAGAAATTAATATACCATTGTTCAAAATTTCTAGATTTATGCGAACGATTAATTTGCACCCTAGTTGAGGAAAGTAGGCTTATTTTAATGCTCGTAACTTCCTGTTTTAAAGTAAGTCGTAACATACACTGGAGCAGTTAATTGTAGTTCGTTATTCAAGCTGTAGAACTACAGCAATGAAACGTGCAGTCGAATTAGTTGAATTCTTAACGCCTCTGAAAAGTAACTTTCTCAAAGAGTTGACGTAGGTTCATTTAGGATCATCATGCTCAAAATTAATTACTGGAGTTATCGATAATTCCTATATTTATTTTATTCAGCAAATATTACACTATGTATATATACAGTGGAATCTCACTATAACAACAACTGTAAATGGCAACAAAAACTGTCTCTATAGCGGATTGTTGTTATATCCAATTACTTTTACATGTATTATGGATGCATGGTGCATTATAAAGCTGTTGTTATAGGACAGATAGTGTTATATACCATACTCTTTATAACGAGATTTCACTGTATATTTAATTTGAAAAATCTTAAGCGTGTATTCCGGCAGGCTACGTCAATAAATTTTATCTTATGACTTTAATTTATAGGCCTACAATCTACAAGAGTACTCCTATATGACACATTGGTCAAATTATATGTGTGGCTGAAACAGAGTTAAGAGCTTCATAAATAAATATATATGTGTATGTGTTAACTCAGCCACCATTTAGTGAAGGCAGTCATTTATTAATAGTATTAATGATAATAATTAGATTTAATACTAGTGAAGTTTTACAACGTTCTTCGTATTTTCGGTATCCACCCCCGTTAGGTTTTCAATGGTTTGAAAATTTATTTCGTGTAAATTCTTAGATTGAAAATAAAAATTCTGGATTCATTCAAGTTTTGATTGATAATATTTGCTTGGCTTTAGTGAAATGTTCTGAATGGGTAAACAGTTTAAGCAAAGAAACTTGTCAGTGTCACAGTATTTCTCTTACAGCAAGTTTACATAAAGCGTAACAATTTACTTTAAACTAATATAATTTTACTCGCATATTTATGTTTAACTAAAAAAACCAGCGTAGAAATTAATTGTTATTAAGTATAAACAACTTTGCTGTATTTAATTCTGAGGAAGTACCAACAGATTTTTTTATTGCTTGGCGCCATATTCCGGTGTCCACAATGTACATTCGTCAAAAGGCAAATAGTTGATCATCTTATAATTCTACATTGTCTTCACAACTATATGTCTTGAAAATTAAAGTTCCAATGAAATTATGGACTAAATGCTTGAAGAATGTAAAAATTACTTCCTGCACTGTGCACACAGTCGACGTCAAGGTAAATCACTTTCATGTATTAGTTCCTGTTCAAAACGTTTTTCTAGTAAGTATCAATTCAGGACTCTTCAAGCAGAGCCCTACGTGAATATCATACAGTAGCATCATGTGACAGATACGTAGTTAATAGTTGCTGTTAGAATATAATGACCTAAACTTCGACATAGCTTTTCAAATTGTGCTTGATATGGAATGTTGAAATCAGTCTGTTAATAAAATCGTGTCGTCCAACAAACAACATTCTGGTTGATCATCTCAATAGGACACGCAGGTTTGATTTTAAAAAGATCGATATCTTCAGTCGGTAAAACTAGTGATAATAAGGCAGATCATCTGTTGGTAATAGATGTCAGAAATATACTGTTTCTTTGTAGGAATAAAACATGAATAGTTTCAGAACTGAACAACTTAGATAAATGTAAAGAAAAATCGCTTAAAATATAAAAAAAAATATTGTTTCAATTTATTGTTGATCCTTAAATGCATCTGTGGGTCACTAAGTAAACAAAATAGATAGTTCAAAATTAACAAAGTTGAAACAAAGTAGGTACCGGTGTATATATAAAACTAATCCGAAACCAAAATTTTCAAATATTTTAGATAAAAATTCAATTTTTGCGTTGATACGTCCTTTTGTGGATTTAATTTTGTTGATTTGCTCTATTTTGTTTTTATTTCGTTAGTTTTAAGTGTCTATTTTGTTTACTTAGTGATCCTCCTATGTACTTAGGGCAACAGTAATTCGTAACAATTATTTTTACTTTTTAAGGGATCGTTTAGTATGTAATGTTTTATATTTTTACTTCACGATTTAATTGTAACTTTTCAAATGCTTTCATACTTTTACAATTATTGCAACTATCATATTATACATGATTATTAAATATTTTATATATCAGTTTCGAAACAGATTTTGCAGCAAATTGAAGTAATTATTAATGTCACAATTGAGCAGAACAAATTGTTCTTCGAAATGTATTCCGTAATTCGCCTTCGACCTTTGTTTCCATTTTTTTCGATAGTCTTGGTTTCGGAAGGGCCAATAAGAAAAGTCTCATAATAGGCAAATAGTACTGCGCATTAAATATCTTATCAGTGACTACTTGACTTCTGGAAGCACATCAACTGAAATCAATCACAAAGTTAATAGAATGTTTTTTTTCGTAATTAAAAAAAAATTAAATAAAATAAATTATGGTAATGATAATTAAAATTTATATTCACATTTATTTTCCTAATGATACGTTATATTCATAATTTTTAGGTGTATTTTAACATCATGACAAAGTAACCGCATCATAAAAAAACAAATATTTTCGTTGCTGAATGTTTTAAAACCCGTTGCCGTCGACAGACGGGTTTTTATCGGGGATCTCTCCCTTTAACATCGTAGCTTTCTGCATTCCGTAGCTGCTTCATCCTCGTTTCATCTCATATCATACATGTATGCTGGCCGGTTATGTGACTGGGATGTGTCTAGGGTGTAGCCTACATTAACCACGGCCTTCATTGTGGTTCTTCGTGAGGCGGACAGGTTTTGTATGTTCCCATTATTGTTTCATTTCCAACACACTCAACCCAGCACTAGTGAATAGCGAGAAATCTGTCTGAAATATTCCTAGAACATCTTCGCCTCTTTAAACACTACCGTCTGTGCTCTTTCTACACAGGTAGATCTTCCAACGCCGCATCCTGTACCACCGACCGCCCAGAGCCGCTTATATTAACATTTGAGGTTAGTCTGGACAGGGCGAATTTTCTTCTTGAGGCGTTCAAACAGTAATACCTGTTTGGTTATCTAACGAATTACTAGTCACGAGAGACTGATTCGCTTGGAGGTTTTGAGACATTAAGGAGAGAGTTCACCGAAAAGAGAATTATTTATGTTTTTGTACGAGGTTTGTTCCGTAGCTAAATATGCATTGTGACTACGTTTTCGCTGTAATGAATTTTTTTTATCTTTCACAATAATTATTGTATAATGGCATGAAAAAGTCCAAATGTGCATAAAATGGTTTTATACTAGAAATAAAAACCACTTAACTTACCGATATTAAGTAATTCATACTGAAGAACAATGTCACGGCCTACGCCATATTGTATATTGTTTGTATTTAAAAAAATTTGAAAATGTGTGATTATTTATATCAAATTCAGTAAAAAACTTCAATGCTGTTTTATAATTATCGTGCAGCCCATGACATTTATTCAGTGTGAATTATTTCGTTTAGGTACATCAGTTGGGTTTTTATTCTAGTATAAAACCCTTTTTACGCAAATTTGAACATTGACATACTACTACGCAAAAACTACGAAACCTAAAAATTTTCATTACCAAAAATAAAGTGACAAAATATATCTACGAAACAAACCATTTCTCGTACAAGTACACAGACTAATTAAAAAATTATTATTTTCTATGAACAACCCCCTTAACCTGGCGATTGAGAAAACTTATTATCTTCACTGAACTAACCTATCCTAGCAGGTTACTTAATATAACCGCCTCAGGATGGACAAAGCGCGCCAAGTCGCAGGTGCAATATTACCGCCTTACACCGGAAGGCAAACACGATCCACATTGGCGTGTGGTTAGCCACGTTGGGCAAATAAGGGGGGGGGCTGCTTCCTAGAAAAAGCAGGGTTTTAAATCCTTTAATACAGAGTAAGTAGAGTTGTAAGGATCGGTCTACTTGCTTGTATTGTGTTCTCACGACCCTGACAGTCAATGTTACATAACGTCTTGGACTGGGCAAGTTTTGACTCAAAATAACTGTGTTGGGATGAAAGTTGTATGGTTACTTACATGAAAAAATCACCTGATTTTAATCAGATTCAAAACTTATGGGTTTTTATTGACACTTATCTTGGATATGTTAAGTTCACGGGCTAAGTTTTAAATTGTTTCTGTGAGAATATATTATTTTGTGTTCTAAATAGGAGAAGATATTTAAAACCGCCATACAGATGCGTTGAAATTTGTCTTTAACAAGTGGTATGTATTTTTAAAAACAGGTATTATTTAACTTGGCTATTTATCGACTTAATGAACATTTTTTAAACTTGTTAATCAGCCAAAATTTTATAATTTTTTAGCTTCGATATTTTAGGTTACATATTAAAACATTGCAACTTATTTGTGTAACTTTTTTTTAAATACAAATTTCCTTTAATGATATGAAAAATAATACTTATGAAGACACTATTCATACGTCTTGTTGATCCCCTTCAAAATATGCAATTCTGGTTTCAAAAGTAAATATGTACATTTACAAACACAACTTATTTCACGTAATTCAGCCTGGCCAGGAAACTAAGCGGCGGCTTACTGCGAGCAAGACGTCCGTCTACTGTCCTAACTTTTAAATTCAGATAAATATTAGTCCGTCACGAAAAAGATATCGGCCCGCTGTCATTTTTAAGTCCCTTAAAAGACATCAGAAAAAAAAACACGTGTCGGTAATGACACGGTATCTGTCTACAGTGGTTTATATGTCACGAAACAGACACCGGCTTGCTGTCTCAATAAGGACACTTAAAGGACATCAGCAAGAAGATGTCGAGCCATTGACGCCACAGTATCTTTTTTGGGTGACTTTCTGTCGCAAAAACGCCACTGGCCCGCATTCTTTTAAATGACTCTTAAAATAATGTATCGATAATTTAAATCTAAGCGGTACAGTGTCCTATTACAACAGCGGTTACGAGTCATGAAAAGGATACCAGCCTGTTGTCTTTGTACGGGCACTAATAAAAGATATTGGCAAGAATATACCTAGCCATTTTCGGCCCTGTGTCCTTTTTTCAGACAGCGGTATATTTTCGTAAAAGAAATAACGGCCGGCTGACTTTTAAAGGACCCTTAAAATATATTGGCGATATGATACCGGTCCGTTAACGGTGCCGTGTACTTTTTCAGATACGGGTTATCTGGACGAAAAATATACGAACCAGCTGTTATTTTAAGGGCACTAAAATATATCGGCAAGAAAATATGCAGTAGTCAATGGCACTGTGTCCTTTTTCAGACAGTGTATAAGTGTCGTGAAAAACATAACATCCCGCTATCTTTTCAAATGAACTTAAAAATATTAGCAAGAAAATATCAGGCCGTTAGCATAGAAGTATCCCTTTCCGCCCAGCTGTTATACGTCACGATAAATATACCGGCCTATTGTCTTAAAGGACACTTGCAAGATATTGGCAAGAAGATACCAGTTAGTTAATGGCGCACTGTACTGTTTCAGATAGTTGTTATCTGTCACAAAAAACACTGGTCCACTGTCTTTTTAAGGACACGTAAAATATATTGGCAGGAAGGTACCGGGCCGTTAACGGCGTTGTATGCTTTTTTCAGAAAGCGGTTGTCTGTCTCGGAGATGACGCCGACCAGATTTTTAAGTCATTTCAAATATATCGTACAAATATTGAACTAACATTGATTTGCTATCTGCTTTATGGTGGTTTACAGCTTGTTTCGAAAAAAAAAGTTATCATTGTGTTATCGGTTCATTTCCTGGTATATTTCTGGCACTTTGTAGTAGTTCGCTAGTTACGTGTTTTACTAATTAACAGTAAGTCATCCCAGTATACACAACCTGTCTTCAAACTCATGCCAATATTATCAAGATTCCAGGAGCAGTTTTTTAGATATATGTACACGTCTATTATCCAGACAAGATGTCAGAAACATCCACACAATAAGCACACCTCGCGAAACCTGGAATAAATTGAAGACAAGTGTGTAAATTGCAAAATGTTGTACGATGACATTTTACGTGCACAATGTAGCAATGCTGCACGGAGAAAGTCCCCTTTTACGCTCCGCGTCCAGGTATTATTTTATGCAAGTTACTTCAAGTAAACTTAGAATCATGTTTGGACTGCTCGATATTTTAACCTGCACCTATAATATGCTGGTCAGGACAGTAATATTAAGATTAATACAGCTATCTGTAGAGACAAGAGGCGACTAACCACAGTGCTATGTTGCGACAGTGCATGTAAAATGGCATAATAAGACATTTTATCTCTAACATTTTCGTCTCCAATTTAGCCCAGAATCTGCATGGCTTGCTTATTATGTAGTTTTTTTTCTGCACATCCTGTATATTCTAACAAGGTGGCGTAGAGTAGTGGTTAGCGCGGCGGACTACAAATCAAAGGTTCATCAGTTTGAGCACGACACATTCCTATCAGGAATATTAAAATTTAATATATTATAATTACAGTAAGTATGCAGTAACATGTATCAAACACAAGAGAATACATTTTCAAAGTGCACGTGAAAATTTTGGAAGTACTTTCACGTATGATGTTCGGCCATCGCCCGCCCTCCGTCTTTGCGACACTTATCCGTCGATGGTCCGCTGTCTTTTCGACACTCAGCTGTCGTTGGGCTTGTATATTAAGTCAGCGGTTTTTCACTGATAAGGTGTTGTCACGGTAGAAGGTCTGATCCATTAAATTTAGTGGAAATATGTGCAGTTAATGGTTATAATTTTAACAATATTATTTTTGTCGACGCTTCCTTCTAAAATACCGGAATATATTATCTCAAGTAAGGGATTTTAATGTCGACGAAAGGGTTTTTCAGGTAACTACAGTGGATTTAATTTGATCAAACAGCTCCAGAGCACGACAAAAAAAAATTAATCAATATCAGCCCTGTTATGAAGAAATGTATCAGATACGAATTGTTTTAAACTGATTTATTACCTTTAATATGTGAAAGGAGCTGTACTGACTTGAGAAGTTATACCATATTTAAGATTTATCGTTGAGGCAAATACATTTTCCATAGTGGTGATTGCCTGAGGATAATATTATAAATAAAATTAGTATATTAAGTGGTGATCATAAGAAGACGCGATTATAAATAAAATTAGACCACTTAGTGTTGACCACTAGAAGACACGATAATAAATATAATTAGTGCAAGTAGTGGTCATCATAAGAAGACACTATTATAAATACAATTAGTGCATTTAGTGGTGATCATAAGAAGTCATGGTTATAAACACAATTAGTGTATTTAGTGGTGATCGTAAGAGGATACGTTTATAAATAAAATTAGTGCACTTAGTTGTGATCATAAGACGACAAGACTAGAAATACAATTAGTGTATATAGAAGTGATCATAAAAAGAGACGATCATAAACACAATTTGTGTATATAGTGGTGACTATATAAAGATATAATTATAGATACAGTAACTGCAAACAATAATCACTGTGAATATACAAAGACATGTTCAGTTTCGCTAAATGTTCCTGAGAAAGTCATATAATTAAACCTTATATCAAGGACGGCATTTGAGTATAAGGTCCATTTATTAATTTTTAATAAAATTAGTAAAACTGGACTGTCGAATAAATATATGAATACTATTTGTGATGTATATCGTTTCATTGGTTCTATAAGTTTATAACACTTCCTAATTTTTTTCAGGTAGAGCTGCGTTACCAAAAGTTACAGAAAAGATACTACGAATATGTGAAATTATTACTGTAAATAGCTATCGTTAACTCAGCAGTTTAGTTTAAAAGAAAGAAGTCGGCATGCACATAATAATACAGTAATTTTTAAAATATTTAAAAACTCTTTTTTTTTTAATCTGGTCTCCTTTAAATAATACGGTTTTACTAACCTATATTTATAATACTTGCATGATCAATTTAGAATATGTACATTAATAGTGTATTGTACGTAAACGTCATTACTTTGGGCAAATGGAGAAGTCTGTAAATCAGGGTACATAATGCCCACTGGTCATGTTTTTCAGTAGAAATCACACACTGACATAAAATATTTATTTGTTCACAATTATAATAAATACCTGTTATGCTAGACGGATGGATACGTTCACATGTCCTACAGTAGCATAAACGTAATCGCAACGTGTGAAGATAATGGTCGGACAATATAAACAATAATTTGTTTCTACGGGTGACGCCTTCTTCCATAATTAATTATGTATGTTTATTATGTGCTGTTAAAATATAACGTTTAGTTTTCCATAAGTTTTATGATTTCTGAAATACCACACACGAAGCAAACATTTTAGTGGCAGCTATTCTGAAGTCCAGCGACTGTTATTTTAAAATTCTGGTGTTCGTAGTTAGGGGCCTGTAAGTGAATTTAGATTCAGTGTTATTCAGCCAATTAGTTTAAATTTTTTTCTTAGCACACACACACACACATTTTTCCTTTCTCAGTAAAAAGAATTGTTATAGTAGTTTTAAATCTTTATGTTGTTATTTTAAGGTGAATTTAATAGTTCTGGAATGAACCATTGATATTAAATGCCTGTAAATACGTGTGTTTTAAATCACATTGATGAGTTGAAGTATAACAAAACTAACAACGAATAATTATAATGAATTTTGGTTTACCAAAGTTATATATAAAATATTACTTTATAAAATAGAGTCAACATTAAAAGGTGCACTTTGATTTTATACGCATAAAGCGTCCGTCATTCGATAACCTGTTTTCTCTCTGTGTTATTTACAATTACCTGTCATCCATCCAACGTTTGCTTAGTGTCGCCAACAGATATAAACAAAAGATATGTTTAAAATGACATTTATTTGCAAAATTATATCTTATTTGCAGTTTTGTGTACAGTAACACTGCTCACGACCGCTAAGTAAACCAATGTATGAAACAAAACTAGAGCAAAAGAAGACATCAGCAAAGAATACACAACCTTCTATTCTTACCTCCATGCTTCTAACTAACTGCGAAATTGCTGCTTTTTCTACGGAATGAACAGGCAACGAAAAGTACACGCTCTTACAATATTAATATTTTCGGCGTTGCCATATTTTGCGTTATGTTAATACGTACCTAGTAATAAGTACACTAAGAATTGTTGTATGCCTGGGTGTGAGGATAATAGTCGTCGTCACAAGTTTCCTCGTGTTTGTGAAGTTTGGAATCTTCCTATTATAAATACAACAGTTCACTTGGTGGTGATCACAAGGAGACACTGTTATAAATATATTTAGTGCACTTAGTAATTTACTCTGATAAATATTGAGTATATTTATAAAGTATTTATCATTTGTAACAGCCACTTCTGCGGGTGTGTCTCGAACTTATTCCACTTTAAGAGCGTTTTCCACGCTGTTTGTGCTGTAAATTATTACTTCGTAGAGTATATATGTATATACCCTTCCTCACGCATACCGTACCAATTACAGCGCCGTCAGTTTGATGTATTTTGTTCATATCGTATTTACTTTTTAAAAATCGTTACAATTTGATTTTATTAGATCACATGATATATCTGAGGAACGTTTTCCAAACTATCGTCAGACTCGGTACATATTTAGTTCTACGTAAGGGAACGTGAATTTAAAATTGCTCGTTAATGTTGTGCTCAGTAATGTACATCCCCCAATTTCAAAGATTTCGCAACTTAAATTCATATTTTTAAAAAATGTCTTCCAAGAACTACAGGACTGACAGAAGAAAACTTAATATTCATACAACTTACTATCCAACTTCTATTAAACTTGTCTTTATTGGAGTAAGTCCATCATGTTAGAAGATATTACGAGTGAGTAAGGCACTTCATTTTAAGTAAATTGTGTGTGCAGTAACGATATAAATTACACAAAATGAACAAGAGGACATTAAAATATTTGTTCACGTAATATACGCCATAGCGTCAAGAGAGAAAGAACTTAATGGAGGTATGTAAAATGATTATAGGGTTTCATAACATTCTTCTAGTGAGCATGTTGCACAGTTTACTTTGTTTTATGTAATGCATGCACGTACGAAATTTGCGAGGTTTAATTACGTGTCTTACGTTCGGTAGTTTATCAATGCTACCAACTAAGCAAGTCAGCAGAAGAATGAGTAGTTGCCAAGAAATTTTCTCTTAAAAATTTAAGTTAACGTAATATATATACTATTAGTATATAATAAAGATAATTATACTACCTTAGCATGGGTAATTTAATAGCTATAAAATATTTTGTGAGCCAAAAATTCGTTGAAACCATTCCAATCGCAATGAAAAAAAACGTAATTCATTATTATTTTAATAATTGCATCATATATAGAAAACTACGTTCCAATGGGTAATTAAATAGAAGTATTCTGATAACTGAAGCATGAAAGGTTCTTTAAACTAATTAAATTGCTAAGAAACACTGGTATTTAAGTTAATACAACCATATAAATAAACATCATAGCATTATAAATGTATTGAAAGCTGTCTGCAACACTAATGAAGTTATAAGGCTATACTTTCGTCCGTCGGAATTTAAAGTTTGCTAATGTTTGAATGGGCGGATGGTTATGATTTTTTGGAGGCTTCAGATTGGCCATTGATCACAAGAATAACAGATGGACAGACGAGAGTTGGATGACTGTGTTGGCTACCTTTAGCTTTATACGCCTTTCGAGTAGGGATATGCCACTAAGTTTTTTTCTGTTTGTATACTCTCTGTGCCAGAAGTCATTGTATCTGAGAATACAGGATTCGGGGGCCCGAGAAGTGACATGAAAATTGGGTAGAATCGCTTTTACTATAAAGTTCAAGAAAGTATTTGTACTTTTAACGACTTACCGGGAAGCAAGATTTTCAAGTGATCGCATTACAAAAATATTTCACATTAGACATGTAATCCCGGACTGTTGAATAATACGTGCTAAATACGCTTCATAGAAATATGACGTGTGTTCATGTATATTACGACGAAAATTCTAACCTTGTAATATTCTTTCCTTGAAGATTTAAATCACGTTGTTTTGTTATCAATATAATAGTATTTTCGTGATGGACATAGTAAGCGCAGAGATTTAAAACCAATTTAAATGCACTTTTTATGGAATTTATGATGAATAATAATATGTACCCTAATTTTACTTTTATTGCATAGTATTACACAGATTCTTGAATGTTACATGAAGCTTGCTTCTCAAATCGCACTATATGCTGTTGTAACAATTTATACACTGGAAGGATGTTATCCAGATAAGTTATTTTGGTTACGTATCATTTATGGACATAATTGCTTAAATTTCAGTGTGCTATATTTTTTGTTGTTCTTAAATAAATGTATTTTTGTATTCTTGGCTACCGGCTTGTTAACTGTGTCTTCGTGAAACTTTTCGCTAAAACAAGTTTTCTGAACAACAAAAAATTAGTATTGTTGAATATTTTGCATGTTTAAATAAGTACGAAATATGCTTAAAATGTACAAACTAACACCTTTGAAACCAGAATTTTCTCAATGGCAGGACCCCTGGACCCTCCGCTTTATTACAGGAGTTGAATGCTTCGAGTCGCAAATCATTAATCGTTCCTACGGCTCTGGAACGTACTGTAGAAGTTTAAAAAGTAAAACCAACAAAAAAGAAACGAAAATCTACCTCGTCTAAAAACAATGAGAAAAAAAGGCTTTTGTTGAATAAGAGAAAAATCGTTTGAAGCACCCAAATATTTTTATCCATGAGGACAATACATTTTTTTTTTTTGGTTGATGAAATAAAATTCCTTTGTTCTTATTTTCCTGCCTTGAAATATAAGATTTTTGGTTGCAACAACAAAATATTTGTTTGATTGTGAAAGGAGTTTGATTTAGAATCAAAATATATCTGCAGGATGTTGCTGAATTAGTGGTTGACACTTAGTGAGCTGATTCCTTATGAGAAATAAAGTATAAAATGTATGAGATACTCAATACCTATAATTATTACTAAGGGAATTGGGAAGACTTAAATATCGAGTTTTTAAAATCGGATTCTGAAAACATAATTGGAAACAGTGTAAAAAAAATCTTCAAACTATTTTTTTAAGTTTTATTGAGATTATTGACATTCAACCTGTGAAGAAACAACAGTTGAAGTCACCCCCCCCCCCCTTTTTTGCTAAATAATTTAAGTAACAACCCTTTTACTGCTGCTCATAATTTTTACGTGTCAGGTTTTGTAAATGTTTTATTTTTTTCGAGCAGTGAATCCTATAAAAGTGATATTACAAGTGTTTAGAATGCACCATTTACAAGAAAAATGCATCCTGTACTTAAGTTCTTTAAAAGCATGTCGCAAACTCCAGCTGGGTAAATCTCAATAAATTTACTCCAATGCAGCTTCTCTCTCTCTCTCTCTCTCTCTCCATCTCTCTCTCTTTCTCACACACACACATATGTGCCCAGCACACATCTTTATCTCAACACGCGCATTTCAGATGTTTATTTCAGTAAAAAGCGACGAAAATCAGACATCATTGATACCTTAACTTTTTAGTACAGAATGTATTGCTTACCTCCCTCACACTTTATTGCAGCAACTGTTTATTTGTTTGCATTTTTCTTGTAAGCAGTGCATTCTAGGCGCTTTCAATAAAAGGACCGTTTCTTTCTTTCTTAGGATTAACTGGTAAAAAAGACAACATTAAATGTTCACAAAACCAGACAGTAGGAAAATTCTACAAAGCAGGAATTTAGCTACCCGTATTATTTAGCAAAAGGAGGCTGGGATGGTTCAATTGTTGTTTATTCTCAGGCTGAAGATACCAATAATTTTAAACATTGCCCACAGATCGTAAGTTAAGTTCACTATATTTTCGAAACATTTTTTCCTCAAAATACTATTTTTAGACTTGATTGTAAACTTTTTATAACATCAATTTTAAGTATTAAGAATTTCCTAAATGTTCTACTTAATTTTTCGTAAGGAATCACCTTCCGAAGAGTTGTTCACTAATCCCTGAAAACCCTGTGTACATATACAGGATGTTTGACTATTGTAGGCACAAACGAAATGGGCGAGTAGACAATGAAACCAGCAAATAATGCTAATAAACATAGTTCTGGAAACTAATGGTTTCCTCGATGCGACGTATTAAATCTGAGATCATGAACACCTTAATAAGATTCGCCGAGGATCCAAACTGCAGATATGTACCTAGTTGAGGACGAACACATTGCAAAAAATGTTCCACATATCCACCCTCATGTTAAAGTACGTTTCAGCGCGTCTCCTCATTGATGCATGTACGTGTTAAAACAATCCAGACGTGTTCCGATTGTATTGATTATTATCCACGATGCTTCTCCGGAGATAATGGACTCTTATCAACACCAAAGTTTATAAACGTTTCCATTTCCCGTGTTCAAGTTGGGGGACCTAGGAGGATATAATATTGACAAGTCACAACTGATACTCTTTCTGTCGAACATCCGGAACACTTAGAACACATGTTTTAATGCGTTCATCTTCAAGTGCATGTATGCGGTTCGGATCCTAAAGGTCTTTGGTATAAGGTCTTCATGTTCTCAGTCGCATTACGTCGTATTGAAGAAACAATTGGTTTCCGTATCTATGTTTATTGGGATTATTTACTTGTTTCATTGTTCTCTACTCGCCCCTTTCGATTGTACCTACAGTAATGAAACATCCTGTGTGTAGTGCATGCGTGTGTGTGGGCGCGTGCAAACACAGGAACATCCTGTTTTGTTTGTGTGTATATATATATATATATATATATATATATATATATATAGCTGTTTGTGTTTAATGCAGAGCGAAATTGTTAACACTGACTGTCACTCAAGCGGTTTTTGAGGTTTGTAATTCTTGCCTGGATGATAAGTAGTTGGAGACATCTTTGACATCTAATGGTGGCACATACTTGCTTGGCACTTCGACTGCTTTTCAGTGTGTTTAAATCGCTGTTATTTTAAGTAATTATCAAACATATTACTTGCGTACTCGTTTATAAAATATGCCCATCTTTTCGGAAGGCATTGTCCTTTCAAGATATTATGTACATTAGAAACATTGAACACAATTTCGTAGACACCAACGCCTATCACAAATATTTCATTTTATGCTTACACCAGTCATTCAGAAATGAGATTTACAATGGTATCGAGCCTAGATAAACACTTACCACCACAATAATGATAATGTTTCCTCTAAGAACTTCCCTTTTCGTCAAACACAAGGAAACCATTGCGTGTAGATGTGACAAGGCGGAAATCATTTTGGACAGGCGGACACCTGAACATTCCTGGATTTAATTCGAAATAAGGCATTTAGAAGTCAATGTAAACTATTCAAAGTACCTTCGTATTACTGGACAGTATTCCAAAACCGATGTGTAACGATGGTCTGTGACCTATATGCAGTCTAAAAAACTGCTTAAAACAAACCCGTTGTGAATTTAGGTATTCACATGAGGCTGAGCGTGAGAATTGGAGACTGAGTACGTCAGAACTGTTCACGAAAAATTTATATTATTTGAAAGTAATAATAAAAGATAGAATGAATGGTGCAAATCATTATTTAAATGTAATAGTCAATGATATATTAAACTGCGTGACAACAGCTCCCGTGAAAGGGTAGCGCGAATCATGTGTCATCTCTCAACCTGGAAAATTGTTGGAAAGAGGAGAGGAGAGAATTATGCGGGGAGTATTTCACAGACTAAAATGTTGGCGAGCACGTCATAGTTTCCCCCACCCTTCGTGTTTAACGACCTTGGTCAAATCAAAAACCGTTATCCAAGCACCAGCAGTCTAGAAAGAGAAATGGCGAAAATTACTGGCAAAAAAAAGCGATGGTGGTAGAGAGCGACCCATAAAATAACCAGTATCAACCCTTGACAAAATAAATTGAAATAAAGTAGACCTACGTGAGGTTGTGGATATCGTAACTGTTCATACTTAAGTAAAGTAGTGTAACTAAGTAGTTTTTGTATTTTTCTCTCAGAAAATATACACACAATTGATACAAATACGTTGATTGTAGTTTAAATTAATTATTCTATAGACCTATTAATTGACTTAAAAAACGTAACAAGAATTTTACAATTAATCGGCCTACTTTCTCCCGTGTGGTGCACCCAACCCTAAACGTTACATTCGGCCCCGTAGATCTCGAAATATAACATATCTAACTATCCGTGTATTGCTAACTCCAAACATTGTGCTGACATACAACAATACACACTAGCTAAGTCAAAGATCGTATGATAAACCTTCAAAATATTAAATTTTGTTCGAAACGGCGAAGTCGTCCTCGTAATATATTTAAAAAATATGTATTCATGTCATGAAACCCTAAAACATTATAATACCATACAAACAATTCGGGTGAAGAACCCATTACATAAAGTACAATTTTTGTTTAATCGTCATAGTAACATTCTGAAATATGACCAAATATTAATTTGTTCATATCGAGCTAACTTCTAAATTTGTGGACATAAAAAACTAACTTTAAAAAAGATATTGGTGTACAGAAACGTTAAACTGCACGTGGTTACATTAAGAGTAGCCACTTTGCTTACCTGCATAAAGTTACGTGTCTTGACAACAAAGTTGCAACTGCGTTTATGAGGGGACTGTGAGGAATGTAGAATCGTAGACTTGCAGAACACCGGCTCGTGAAAACGTATGTTATGTGACACAATAAATGTGAAAGAGACTGAAGTGAAAGCATTACTCTATGACTTGAAGTACTTGTACTACTAATTTGAACAATCAGTAGTTGTCTAAATTGGAACCATGTTTTGTATCGAAATGGGAAATTCCGGAACAAATATGGTTTCATTCTAGACATCTATTGATTGTTATTTTTAAACGTTTGTAACTACTGGTGGTAAATTAGTAATTTTATTACACTCTGCCAAGCATTTCTCAAAAATTAAGGAAACAATCTTTATTCATGTTTGTCTGTCCACAGTATTTCGTAAGATATCCCAACATCATGTTTGGATATCTTACGAAATATTGCGGACAGACACCACTTAAACCAGGGCTTGAATGATGACCAGTCAAAATTCAGATTTGTTTACAATCGGTAAAGGACTTTTCCATTCATAATTATAATTCTTAACCTACGTTTTCCTAAACGGTAAACGTACAACAGTAAACACCGCAAAAATCAAAGCTTGGATACTGTCAAATCATGATTTTTTTTTAGAATCATTAAAGTTATCTTCTCAAATTTTGGTCTAGCTTAAAAAAATTTAGAACAAAATATTTGCTCAAAAAATTAACTTCCCATTAACATTTTGACGCTCTACCCCACCATGAAGAAACGTAATGTTCTAGCGAATAGAAAATATTTGGAAGCGCACCGAAAAAATGGGTATCCTTAATTTAAATATTATCGAAAAAATTAAAAGTGCATTTTGAGGTACGCGACCGTAAATGCGCATACTAATTTTCAAGTCGATATCTCAAACCGTTTTGATATTACAACCCTTTAAGTCCAAAAATGGCGAAAAATATCCTTATCGTAATCCTGACTCCATAGGCTCGGGTGTGAGAGGAGTGTTGGGGGAGGGGGGGGGGCGACCGACAGAGGAAGGATAGAGTAGGAGTAGAAATATTTTGCAGCGCTGTACCTGTAACTGTTTGGGGGCTGTGCGTTCTCAAATTCGGGCAAGTTTTATTAATAATGAGATGACCAGGTACTGGGCGAGCGAGACTCGCGCGCTAATTCAGAAGGGTGTTTCATGGGGGGGGGGTTTACGCCCTCTTGAATTATGCTTCTCGAACCTTCGGCTCTCGGTGAGAGGGCCCGCAGAGCACAGAAAATAATAATAATAAAGAAATCATAACTTCTGAACAATTTTATTTATATGTAGGTAATTAGGTACACTAATGTAAATATAAATGCAGAAAACGAAAAATAATAAGTTTGAGTTTCTGAACATTTTTAGAGAGTGTTTTAGGTAGAAAAATCAATTTTTTCGGGTTTAATCAAAATCGCTAAGTATTGATAGAAATGTGTTAAATAGCTTACGGTTCAAAGCACAGCTTTGTACGTCAACTTGTTCTAAAGATTGGCCCAAAATATACACCCCCTTAAAATATTTTGGGAAAGTGTTTGCTAAAAAATTATTTACCTGCTAACATTTTGACACTATCTTACCAACACAAAACTAAATTTTTTGACAAACAGAAATGACTTGGAACCGTCCCAAAAAAGGAGACCCTTAATTTTCCGAATTTTCGAAATTTGGAAATAGAGTTTAGTGGTACGCAATAGTAAAGTACGCGTACCAACTATAATTTCAATATCTCAAACTGTTTCAGGATTACATCACTTTCAATGCTAAAAAGTTAAAAACATTCCCCTACCATATTCCTATTTCCTCCGTAGGAAGGTTGTGAGGGATGATAGGCAGAGGAAGGATAGAAGTGGTGCAAGACACCTTTTGCTGCTCTGTACCTCTAACGGTTCGGGCAATGCGCACCCTCGATTTCGGGCAAGTTTTGCAAAAAAAAAATCCGTTTTTTAATAGAGAGACAGCCAGGTACCAGGCTCGCGAGACTCGCGTGCTAATTCAAAGGGGTGTTAAAGAGGTTTTCGCCCATTTCAATTTGGCTTCTCGCGCCTTCGGCCCTGGGTGAATGGGCGTGTGTTCCACGGTGCGAGAGTCTGCGGAGCAAGGTAGATTAAAAGAAAATGAAATTAGTAACTTCTAAACTGTTTGAGATATCTGAAAGAAATTTGGTATACGTACGTGGAACAAAGCGCAGGGAAAATGAAGTTTGAGTTTCTGAACACATTTAAGGGGTGTTTTGGGCCGAAAATACTTTTTTTTTTTTTAGTTTGATCAAAAATCGCTAAGTACCTGTATAAATTAGAAATGTTTCATAATATACTTCAGCTCTAAGCGCAGCTGAAGGTGTAAAGTTTCAAAAGTTACAGGCCCCGAAATTTGAAGCCCCCTTAAAAATTTTTGGGAAGAAATATTTTCTAGAAAAATCAATTTCCCGCTAAATTTTCGACGTTTTTCTTTTAAACACAAAATCTTAAATTTTTGTTGAATACAAAACATTTGGGAGCACCCCGAAACAAGGCGTACCCTTTAATTTTCAAAATTTGCAAAATGCGTTTCGAGGTAGGAAAGAAGAAAGCATACAATTTTTCACGGATTAGGTTTTCATGCTATCCATTTTACTCTAGCTTGCCAACTTGCTACAACACCAACTTATATGCCGTTCAAACGATCGGCATGAAAATTTGTATACATGGATATTTGAACCCGGAGAATAGTTTAGTGATATACATTTAGCTATAACTCACTACTACATGGCACTGCAGCGTATCTTCTTCTATACCTAGATTCCCTTTGTGGCTTATAGGGTTGCATATTGCATAAGGGGAGTAGGACAACATCTGCCGGGTTCTGCTGTTATACGAATATTTGAAAGTAAATCCTATTTAGGTCCTTGCTTGTTGGAAAGCGTTTTTAGTTTCCATTCACTGTATATGCAGTTTAAAATTAATTTTCTTTTTCGGAAAAGTACTATTTAAAAATGTTTTTTAATGAACACCGAATTCGGCATTCCCTTTTCAGATACCACCATAACATCGAGTACTGTATACATATTATGTAAACATAAAAAAAAACTTTTCTTTGGTTTACAAACAAGGCTATTCTATAAACCGTAGAAAACTTTCGGTTTCAATACTTGAATTATCTGAGGATGCGTGAATGTCGCTTGACTATTTAGACGAGTCTGATTGCTTTGGATCGTGTTTCTGTGTGGGGACAAGTATGTATAGCATTCGTATATTTTGTGCTTTAACGTTTGCGGTGAAGAAATTACGTCAAGACGTAAAAGACACAAATCACTGAATTTCTCGTTTCTTTATAATGAAGAAATAGTACGTTTTACGAAATTTCGTTTAATATTTTAAAATAAATATACAATGTAACCAGAAACTTTTTAGGTTTTGATGGCAATCCCGTCTTATTAGAGCCATGTTATCAAACTGATAACCACCCAGACGTTTGTAAATAGCTTGTAAATTTACGCTATTGTACCTCAAATATATTCTAAGTTAATATAGATACTTTCTGGACAGTTTTATTTAGAGTGCTAGCTAGTACTAAATTTATTGTTTAGGAATTGTATTCGCCTGAGACATTATGTGTGTTTTAAAAACAATAAGTAAACAAACTGCAAATGATAACTCTGTTCCAAGCATGCGATGTGACTTTGTTATTATTAAAATATCACAAAATAAAGTACAGCTCTTATAAATATTGTTTGGTGAATATTTCCAAGGCAAGTCATTGAGTACCCCAGAACTCTGTGTTAATCAGTGATAAAAATGAAACGTGTTTTAAATGTTTTAAGTGAGGTTTACACAGCATATTAATAATTGGCAGCTTTGCCTCGTCTTTTTGTTCTAAGTCGTTCATGTAACTGTTATAACTTTGTATTTAGTTTTCAGACGCAACACAAGTTTCCAGCCTGTACAAATTATTATAAATTACAAACACGTAAATTTGAGGACAAAGAGATAATTTCACACAGATAGTATTTGACGAATTCCTGGATATGAAGTGTAGTTATTAATTACGTATGGTGTTCTCGTCAGTACTTGAATCCTTTAAAATCTATAGTTTGTCTTCATTTTCTCTCGTACATTGATAACGCTAACCTAATATATGTTGATATAAGGAGCAAACAAAATTTAAAATACCAGGCTAAGTATTTTATTTGCAGAGCAAAATAAATTATGTACTGAACAAAAATGCGAAACGCAACAAAAATGATTTTGTGGCACATGTGAAGTTTAGCCTGAAACTATTAGCACCAGAACTTCAAATATTTGGTTGACGCAAATATAACAACTTGTTTGATAATATTATACCTACTTGAATTTGGCTGCTCCTTCTAAACCTTTAGGTTTGAGATTACTTTATTTATATTTAAAATTATTCTGTGACAATTAACACAATAAAGAGTTTATGAAGTACTTTTACTCTACCTGCACAGTTCATGCTACGTTGAAATAATTTACACTGTAGACTTAAAACGCAAGTTCTAACTTGCTGTGATTGATGCAGTTTTCTTTCACGTTAAAGAAATTTAGTAGCCAATGTGTTCCAATCTTCTATATCAAAGAAATACTTTATTTGCTTACAATGAGTGAACAACATACGCAATGAGCTAATTTCTTTGTTGTTGGTAAAAATAATGTGTTTACATTTCTTAACAGCACTTGTGGCAGGGAAGACAGGACTTAATCAATTGTCAAGAGTTTGATACTTTAAGAGCATTGTCTACAGCAATTTTCATCGTCATATTTTTATTTTCGTACCAGATTTTTTGTTTATTTTTGGAATAAGTTTTGACTAAATTTTGCTCTTATAATTTCTTTGTATCTCGCAGTTTTAGCGTAATTACCCGTAAACGTTAAAATTTGCATTTTATAGTTTTATGTACGCCACTAAATCCAACTGACACAATAAACTGAAAAAAAATGTACAGTGAATAACGACGTTGTAGGCTTCTAGGTCTCCTATAAAAAAATTGTATTTTCAGGAAATCCTTCATTATTGTTTTTATTTAGGAGAGGTATATAAAACCGTAAAATGCAAATTTTGGAGTTTACGAGTCATTACGCAAAATGTATGGTAAAATTTACTCACAATTAGTGTATAAAATAAGAAAAAATATCGGCTACAAATATAAAAATAAAAATATGATGTTGAAAATTGCTGTAGGCCGTGCCCTTGAACTAGGCGTATGTAGACATTAAATGTATATTCTAAATTTGGACGGTGTCATGCATCAGTAGACAATACGCCAATGTTTAGTTATCAGTAAAACATTCTGTAAGTTTTTTTCATTATTTTTCATGAGTACAGGAATAAAATATTTTATAAGACAGTTTCGAGTAGAAAAAATATTTTACTCATAACTAACAATTGGCACATTCTATTCATGCAAAATCCGTTCATTTGTCAATTATTTTCAAGAATTTTCAAGTTCCGAAGTAAAATCATATTTAAATTATGTAGCCATATCTTGCTTAATATTGACTAAAAGACTCTACATTTAAGTATAAGTTGATGCCTGTAACTGATGAAATTTTTTAAACGGAAGTATATTACTTTCCCAATTTGGCTGTTTAATTAATTTTTCAGATAAAAAAATTATCTACATTATATATACATATATATGTGTGTGTGTGTGTGAGTGTCTGTGTAATTTGTGTTGTCTTATTTTCAAAATGTAATATATTTACCATTACAGCCACCTTACTTTGAATAGTTATGAATATTGAATTTGTTTTAAATTGGGCGAACAGTTTTTGCAGTGTGAAAAAAAAAAATGTATTTATTCAGGTAGTGCTATCTTCGAAAATTGTGAACTTACTAGAATACACCTTAATGAATGCATAGGTTGAAATCAAAACAAAATATGAATTGCAAATTTACGGTAATTCCCGTAATATGGCCTAAATTCAATACTTTCTCGTGTGCTTTTCACAGTGGCGAAGCTGTTGTGATAAAAACCGTACCAAATTCAAAGCTTTGTTTTAATGCAAATAGATTCTATAGTTTTACTTTCAGTGCACATTAATTATGTGCTATTTTCAATATTTTGATATTTACGACGCTATACGCTTCTGAATTTAAAGCTTATATGTGTAAATATTAAAACTCAAAATTCCGTGTTATTCTGTCACCTGTGTATAAATACCATATAAAGTTATTTATATAAACTATATATGACCATGTTTGAAGGAATTCTGTTCACAGTTTCAACAGCTTGTAACGAAGGACATACACATCACAAACACGTATATAGAGATGTTCCCGGCCGAGTTGTTACCGATTTGTACGTAGTAAACGTGACGGACTTTGCGTTGGCCGGAGGTTTTTCTCGTGGTTCATCCTTTTTTTCTCATTTGCAATCCATCGCCGCCCCAAGCTCATCTTACATCATAGCGTTAACGACCACACTGTTAAGTTCCACCAAAATATCTTCATTCATTTCACGCTCAGGCAGGAAAGTGAATACGAATTTATTGTTTCTTTGCAAAGAAGTTGTAAATAGCTATATATAAGCCGCAAAGAATAAAGTTACACATAAAAACAAACGCTATTTTTATTTATTCCTCTAACTTAATGATTACTATGTATTTACACACGAATGAAAAAGTTTTCACGTTTTAACTCATGTAACAATATTTATTAATTCTGTATTTAAATTGCAAATTATATGTTATAATTAGAGACATGAACTTTTCGCGAAAAGAATTTTGCCCCACTTTGTTCCAGTGCCTTATGTGCACGTCTGCAGTTCTGCTTCATAGATATTGGCAGCGTGCCTTTGAACTGTGACGTTTCTCATTTGACTGTACCAATCACAATAAGGTTACTGTAACACCACACGATTTGCGTGTAAAACTCCACGACACACGAATGTCAAAACATCCCATCTCTGACCGTGAAGCAAGTCTGCAGACGTGCACACAAGTCACTGACACAAAGTGAGGCAAATTTCTTTTCGCGAAAAGTTCATGTCTCTAGTTATAAGTAGCAAGTCATTTTTTCTCATACACTTGTGTATGAGAACTGCATACACAGAAACGTAAAGCCTTGACTGAAAACATTTTATGTAAATTAACTGACAGGTACTTAAGAAAGAACAGAAAACTGTCAAAAGTTATACATTTATAAACAATAAAGTATAACTGTGTAGATAAAACAACTACGCCGTGTTACAACAAAGGGATTTATGTTTATAAAATAATTTGTGTAACAATAAAACAGTACCCTATCACTGTTAGAAATAAGTTTTGGCAGATAAAAATGCTGCTGCGTTAGTAAACAGTTTTAATGTACATATAAAGGAAATATTTATAAAATTTGTTTTATTTGCGATATTATTTGTACAGAATATATAATGTCATCTTTAGGCACACGACTTTTATAATGCTATTAAAATCACGTTCACGTCAGTCACCGGAAGAAAGACTGCTTGCCAGAAGAGAGCCATGACTGTATTGGCGAATAGGCAAGTGGCTAACAGAAAAAAACCGGCCATTTTAAAACGTAATACCTCGATGGTTTTCTCGTCAAGTCAATGTAATGTAGGCTACCGTCCTATACATCAAGCTGTGTTTCGCGTGCTTCTCTGTTCGACCCACCTTACCTAGATTTTGGACATACAGTAGTTAACTCATGTGCAACCTATCATGTTTTCGAATATCAGTAAACCATGACGCATTAAGTTTCTGATACGATTAATTATTTGACTTCTACAACATTGTTCCCTTACCATAGTCAAAAATAAACCGTAAACGATGCTTGCCCACAATATTGTGGCTAGGAAATAAATAAGTTCCAATCCATCCAGCCAATGATTTCTACGTGGCGGATGACAACAAACTAACAAAGTCACGCAAAACCATTATAAATTTTTAAACCGTCCTAAGCGACAAAAAGGAGATTAATATTACGAGAATCTTAGGCTGAGTTCAATGCACTGTAAAAAAACTTCCTAAAATGTGTAGGAAGTAATTAACCTAAACACAGTATCGTACAGTTACCCTACTTCCATTTTGTAAATATGCAAACTTTTACACTTGTTACGATGCAAGTCTGGTAACTTTAGTATACATTTTACTGTTTTATAAAAAAATTAGGAGTGCCACCATAGACGTCTGGGAAACAATTTTACCATACCTACTTTCTTAGTGCTTCTATACGCACGTGTGGAAAATTTACTAACTATTTTTACAGTGTTGTTATTTTTTCTTGCCAACCACTATTTACTATAGTTTTTAAAGGGCACTGCCTATCTTACTTCGCTAGCCAGAACAAGAAGAGGACATCCATTTTTAATTATCTTATACTGGCTGTACCCGGCCTCTTTTTTTATTTTTCACTTAATACTTTGGGTGCTCCGTTCTGCCCCCTCTCCCCCACCCAAAAGAATATTTTCTTTTGCAGAAATCTTCGCATGCGCTCGCACAACGAACCAAAGTTTTTAAACTATTTATTTGGGTACCCCTTTTACCACGTACCCTATTTCGCTTCCCCTCCTCCTTCCCCACCACCCCAGTAAAGTATAAAATTTTTTCGGCAGAAAACTTTGCAGGCGCATACACAACAACTTACTAAAGTTTCAGAGCAATCGGATGAATGGCGTAGGAACCCATACGTTACAGAAGGCGATAAGTGTAATAGTATAGTGTTTGATGCACTTGAGCGCCATCAATTAGCGAGTTATAAGAAATTGTATATCGCTAAATATTCCACATGTTCAAATATCTATGAATACAAATTTTCATAGCGATCGGGTGAACGGTATAGAAGTTAATGACCTGCAGCGCCATCAAGTGGCGAGTTCGCTAGTTAGAGTAAAAGCGATAGCATAAAAACCTTCCCCTTTAAAAAATACCTACGTATGCCAAGTTTCATGGTGATCGGTCAAACGGTGTCGCAGTTTATCGATAGCATACAAACGTTACATACGTATTGACTAGTACCTATACAACCCTACATATTATTTGCTACCACTGTTTTTTTTCTCTCTCATCTCGGCGTAACACACATTGATACAGAGCCTTTATGGCTGTTATTCCAGTGACTTAAAACTGTGATCATATAGCTATATGCAGTCTAAAAAAATCACTCGGAAACACCACTTAAAATTATTTTCAACGTTATAATTTATACAGCGGTAGCTTCCTTTCTCAATGCAGAAAATTGTTTCTGGTCGAAAGCCATATCGTAAAACGTGACTAAGCTCATCTAATATAATTTAACATGTAATTGTACGTCCTTTTCCTCGTCTGGGCTCTGAGGTAACAGCGCCCTTAACTATATTTAAGATAATTATTTTAATTTAATTAAACGGCAATTGCTGCCGGTTCTCATATCTGTTTGCTTTTTTTGTAAATATATTTTGCTGTCTGCCACAGCCAATTTTTCATTGATTTAGAGGAAGAGACGCATCGTCGTAGGAGGTAGACTTCACCGTCGCAGCAGGCTTCTCAGAGTTTATATCAACTTCCGTGTATTCTCTATGTATACTGAAACTTAAGGTTCACGAGTCTGTCTTTCTGTCTAATAAAGATACACCTTTATGGATAAAAGAGTTCACTGACTGACATATCAAACTGCAGCCCAAACCGCTGGGTGGGTTTCCTTTCGGTTGTAGGCGAGCACTAAGACAGGATTTTTTTCGAAATTCTTCCCCTAATGGGGTGAAAAGTGTTTTATAGTTTTTGTCTACATAGCTCGAGCCCGGTGGCTTATCTTCGGGATTTTTACTTCAATGGGTCAGTCATAAAAATGCATATTATCCGATTTCAGAATTTTTCGGAATTCAACCTTTAAGGGAGTGAATAGAGCTGAAATGTATTATCGACTAATTATCGATATCTATCATACCCTTGGGGAAACAGAGCTCCTTTTCAGTTCGATTTTATGTGTATGTAAATGCCTAAAAGTAGTTTTAGGATTTTCCGAAATTCAACTCCAATGGAGTATAAAGAGGGAAATTGTATTTTTTATTAATCAACTGTATAGCTCACAAACCTAACGAGCTATCTTTGTGATTTTTATTATAGTTAAGATACGTGCTCAAATGTCTAAGATAGGATTTCAAGACATTTTGAAATTTCCGTAATTAAGGGGGTGAAAATATGTGAAATGTGTGTTCCATTATTCATATCTATTGAACCAGTCAAGTTACCGACGTGCTGTTTGCTTCAGAATGATACTTATGTAAATACCCAAAATATTATTTCAGAATATTTTCCGATTCCGACTTAAAAAAACGACAAAATGTTTTTTATATTCGTGCTATTATATATACAAACACACACACGCCTCTGAACGTTTAGTCATAGATGCGATTTTTGCTTACTATTAATGCTTACTTAAATACCTGAACAACAGTTTATTGATTTTTTGAAATTTGATAACTAAGTAGGTAAAAGGTGATGAAAAGTGTTTAAAGTTGTTTTCAGTTAATCGTCTATATATTAAAACTCAACGGGCTACCGTCAAGGATTCCACTTAAATTTATCGCTCATATAACAGCCTTAACTGTCTGTAAAGTTTTTTTTTAATTTGAGCCTTGAAAGGCCGAAATTACGTGGAAAGTGTTTTATATAAAGCTATGATTTCTATAGTATCCGTCGAGATACAGAGTTAATTTTCGCTTTGTGATGAAAACCTAAATGCCCGTAAACAGATTTAAAATATTTTATAAATTCAAACTCTCACGGTTGTGAAGGGATGAAGTATGTTTTAAGAAGAATCGTCGATTAAGCTTTGACTCAATGGGTTATTGGCGTAATGTTTTATCTCAGATGGACACTTATACGAACGTTTAACTTAGGCTGGTAAGATTTTACGAAATTCGATCGCTACGTTGGTGAAAAAGCGAAAAATTTGTTTTCAGTTACCCCATGATATCTACCTAACGAGTTGAGATCTGAAATTTTATTTGCTTCAGAATGATGCTTACTTTAATACGAAAAATAATGACAATAGTTTTTACACTGATAATACTGTATAACTCTCAGTTACAAGAAGGAAACGTAGTATAGTAACCCTTTCAAAACATACGACCCAGCAAAGCAATACCGGGCATAAAGGAATAATTTATACGGGATTTAACATTCTGCAATTTTATAGTTGCATATTATTTTGTTATACAACCTTAATGCACCTAGTTATTGAATATTTTGTTAATTTTTAATTAACTTTCGATGGATCGTATTTAGCGCACAGTTATCAATAGTTGTGCTTGAGATAAGTGAGTCATCTTACCACCTATACTGCTACTTGTACCATCCGAATACTCTTTCATATTAAAGGTCGGTTTCGCTATGAATAAAGTCGGTAAGAGAAGCAGGGATAGAATTATGAATGCTTTTCACATGGCCAACAATATCTACATGTCCTACTGTACAGTAAGCTCAACCTTCAACTTGGTTATCCTATCACTTGATGGCCGAGCTACTAATCTGGCGTACAAAGAAGTTCTTCAGTTGAAGTAAATACTCGCTGCTGCAAGTAACACGCGGACATGGTCGCGGGCAGACTGCTAGGCTGTACTTTAAAAATTAAATGTTTATTAGTTCGTCTTCTATGCAGTCCTACACCAGTTATCCTATTGCGATACAATTGTGTCGAGTTGTACGTGCACCCACGAAGGTTTCTGCAAAAATATTTAATGGAGGGGCGGGGGGGTTACAAAGTAGAGAGACAGGACAGGATATCCAAAAAATTTTGTGATAAAATAAACTTCGGTGAATTTTACGTGCGTTCGCGAAGGTTCCTGTCATTTTTAGAAGCAGGGGGAAAACTGAGTATAGCGCAGAACGAGATACCGAAAATATACAAAAATCTAAAAAACTTTCTGCCAAAAAAATACTAATTTTGGGATGGAGGGGGTTCAAAACTACGTAAAGGGGCTGAACTGGGTCCCCCAAAAAAACTAAAATTAAAGTTTAAAAATTTGGTGAGTTTTGCTTGCGCCCACGAAGGTTTCTACTACAACAAATTGTACTTTGGGGGAGAGGGAGGCAAAACAGGGTACAGAGCCAGAACGGGGTACCCAAAAATTAAGTGAAACATTTTTCTTTTTCAAAATATTTCTAATACAGACTTTAATAATTTCGCATCATTTATCATTTCTCAAAACTTTTTTTTTGTTTCAGAATTACAATCGCATTAAATTCGACACCATGGTCGTGGGTCAGCTATTATCATATTAATGAACTTGTTTTTATACATTTTTGGACAGTAACATACTTATGTACATATGTAAATTTTTTACGATGCAATATTAACATCTCTGCTTGTTTCACTTATATCAATCACTAATTATGCGTGTCTGAAACAATTGCTGCTAGGAAGTTTTAATTTTTCGAGATATTTTAAAACGACACGTTTTAATTGGATGTTTGCTACCCGTAAATAAAATACAATAGACCTACAGAAAACATTTTCATGAACAAAACATTCAGGAAAATACAGCGATAACATCGAGTAGTCGATTTTTATATTGGAATAAATTTTACTTGTTCCCACAGAATATAGGCTGTCTAAAATATAATTTGCAAATTAATCTTACAAAATAACAAAGAGCAGCATTTCATGTGATGATTGAGTTGTGCGAGTATTGAGAAACTAGAATAACAAACTGCCGTAGGACTATGTGTTGTAATACCTGCACCAGCATCGTGACAATTTAATGTCGTGGTATCTTATACCGCCGATGTCTTCCAGCTGTGAAAATGCATACAGATAAATAGGGTTGGTCGAGTCAACCAAACATATTATTGTTTACGGCGAAACAATCGTGTAAACGTTGATTCAACCAAATGTATGGTCACTTGGCTGATTTTTCTCATAGCGGGACGGTTTAGTCCTGTTATACATACATTTTGTTAGAACAACAAAACCAGTTTTAACGTGTTTCGTAGAAATTCAGACAACGAAATTTTGTTGGATATAATACATATTTGTTTCGACATTTACACACGTATACACAGTTAACTGTAGCAACCATTTTTCTCTGTCAATAAATCCCTACAAAATATAGGCGTGCGCAAGGCAGGTGCCACAGGTGCCCTGGCACCACCATTAATGTTTTAGAATTGCCTAATTTTGGTATTTTTCTCGAGCAGGAATAATTACTAAAAATTCTAAAAACACTGCATTATTTCTCAAACAATGTTCCCCAGTCGAGTTACAGAACATAACAGCTCTTAATTCAATAAGTGTAAAGCCACATAGCTGTAAGCCAAAAACTCGAACAAATCATTTTGCCGTTCGAGCTGTGTACGCGGAGGTGGCTGTTACTGCTCAATGCCTAGTTCCTGTGGAATTACATAGAATGTTTGCGCGGTTGCTTGGCCACTAGCATTTGGGATGAAAGCCACCAGAGAACACTGTTCACCATCAGTGACCCTAACGTGCACACGCCCCCCGAGGCTATGTTTGTTGTGTTGATGACGTTACCTTAGAACTTTGTTAGTTAGTTCCATCTTACATTAGTTGTCACTCTCGTTAATAGCTGTATCATGGATAAATGGGTGATCAAAATAAAAAATACTATGATCACAACAAGAATCCTATATCGGAGAGTCCGGACACTCAGCTTGAAACTTGTAGGTAATTTTTCCATTATTTAATATGCGATGCTTGATTTTTATTTTTGTGATTGTAATGAAAGTTAGGTAAGTGTGTTACCGTAAATGGCGTTGAGACGATGCTGTAGGCCCAAGAGCTTACTAGGAGGATCCCCTGCCTTTTAAACGCTGTCTTCAAGGACACGGAAACGTGAGCATATCACGTTTCATTGCTCCGTGTTCTTTCTGCAACACACTAAAACATAGACTATAACGACAAATACGATACGTGTTAAGCCGGTGACGTCAGAACAGATTGTGCGCTGCAAGAATAAGCTATTTTTGAAGTATCGCTACGATTGAATCTCGCGTCTTCCACTAGGTTCAAAGCATTTACATGCCTGTTAAGTTATTTATACGTTGTTATGTAAGACATAGTAATTTAAATAACACTTAAATGCACTCCACTACACTGATTGCGCCACAAGCAAAGAGTGGGACAATGGTATTTATTTTAATAATGTGAATTTTATTTTATCTTCATAAGAAACGGTTTTGTGTGTTCTCAGTGTCAGTGTCCCAATCATAAAATTTCTTTAAATCAAATATTAAATTAAGCCAAATATTTACTGTAATATTCTCAGCCATCCTCCTGAAAACCATCTACAGCCAGCCATTGGATATTTGGTGGGTATATTTGATATAAAATTGACATCACATGAGAAGCTTTTATAATTAGTGGAATTAACATCAAAAGTGTTCTTTTAACTTTTGGTTTCGGGTTAAACAATGTCTGCTTGTAATACATGACGTAGGGTAATATTTTATTTATTTTTTTAACAAGTTTAACATTCTAAATGAAGGACAGTCTCAATAATTTAACTGTTGGGGGCTAAAAAGCACTGTTAGAAATTATGTATAAAATTATCCTCTATAATTGAATCAGAAGTTTCAGAAAGGTCACATGTCACAAAAACAAAACTTTTCAGAAGAGACAAATAACTGAATATAAATAGCATATGTCAATATAACTCATATTATCATTTACTGTCAGTTATGCATAGTAAATTAACACTCTTGCCAATACATTGATAGTCTTGGAGTAGAATAAATTTTGGAACATACTATATTTTAGAAAGTATACACAATGTATTTTCTGCATAGTGTGTGCTGTAGGCCTACAGTTAAAGTTTCTGCAGAGTGTGGGTTGTGCACATAAATTTTTCCAATCTTGACGCTGTATCTGAAAGAATATAACGTAAGAAAATATCTACATAACATAACTTTTAATATTTACTTCCGTACTGGAAAAAAAATGTTTGACAAAATAACTTAGAAGCATATTTTTTGTATAAGAATAACATAAATATACAACAGTATAAACAATGCATTTATGAGATAAACAAAACAATTAATTAAATTAAATAATTAATATACCACATTTGTAAATTGGCCTGAAAAGTATAAAATAAATTATTCTATCCCGATACTGGCTGGTCCACGGTGTTGCCATGTTAAGAAATTGTCCATGAAAATTCCGTACATAGCAATATGTATACACGTAGACCTACACATTATGTTCCCTTTCTGCCTATTGATGACATGGCCTCCAATCACAATGAAATATTCCTCTTGTAAATGCCCTTTCTATACAGTTCAGTGCACCTAGTATGCAAATATATTTAGCATCTGTAAATTTAAAAAATTCATTTTGGTTTACATTCACTTTCTGCAACTTGCGATTTAATTGTCCTCTGAGTACATGGCCATAATACGTAAATATTAAACTGAATACACGTTGAAATTCCCTTTCTTCTTCCAGAGGCTGTTAGTAGTCCCACTCCCAGTACGGAAATTATTTGTAAAGATGAGAACACGGATGGCGTACCTGTGAAAAGAGTAGCTGAGCTTGGTGAACCTTGTCAAGATATACCAAAGGACATACTAGAAAAATCGGATAGGATTTATCGTGTACCACATCAACCTCGTTTAGAAACATACCCTATAAAATCTGTTGGAAAGGGAAACAATTCAAGGAATAGATGGTTCAAATCAACGTGGTTTGAAAGCTACAAATGGCTGGAGTACAGCGTTACTAAAGATGCTGCTTGTGGTTTTGCATGCCGATGTTTCGCACTTAATGACATTTCAGTTCCTGGGACTGTCGAAAACGCATTCACGCAACATCTGGGTTTTCTTCGTGGCATAAATCTCACGAAAATTTCAAGGTACATGAAAAAAAAGTAGGTGTCATGCATCAAGTAGGGTTGGCTGGGAAAATTTTGTTGCAAACAAGCCACTCGATGTGATGTAGGAAGAAGCTAAGGAAGTTGAATTGAGAGATAAGAGAAATCGCGCTTGGAAAACCATAAGTGCATGTCCAAGCAGGTTGGTTGATACCGTCCGTATTTTGGCTAAAGTTGAAAACCCCCTACGAGGACATAGAGAGAGCGATGAGAGTGACGAGACAGGTCTTTTTCGAGAAATTGTTCGCCTTCTGCAAAGGTATGATTCTTTTTTAAGCGTTATACAGAAAATGCTCCTAAAACTGTAATTATCTCAGCAACCACATTCAAAACGATATTTTATCATTCCATAGTGCAATAATACTGAGAACTATTAGTGATGAAATCAGGGTGCAACTTGCAGTTATTGCTAACGAAACATCTGATGTAAGCCACCACGAGCAACTGGCAGTCGTTTCGCTACATAACTAAAGTAGATAAAAACCTTATTGAGATATTTTTGTCCTTACAGCGATTGAAGTCCACTGATGAGGAAATCATATTTAATGCAATAAACTGTGTATGGACTGAAGTCGGTGTGCTGTATAAATACGGTGCGTCAGCAATGGCAGGTGAATTTACTGGCGTTCGGGCAAGATGCGAAGAAGTAAATTCATCGATAATGTATGTGGCATTGTTATGCACGTTGTTTGAATTTTGCCGAAGTGCCTGCATAAGTCACAAAGATAATCCAAGTATATATAAAAATTCTTTGGAGTAGTTCAACTCATTTTCAGTTATATTGAAAGCGGTCCAAAAATGCATGCTGTCTACGAGGATATGGTGAGACAAACTACTTCCAAACTAAGGACTCTGAACCCTCTCAGATACTCGTTGGACCTACTGTCCAGAGGCGGTGTCTGTTATTCACGCTCATTAGAGTGACATTGTACAGGCAATCGACGAGTGTACAGAATCTTGTTTCGATTCAAAACTTCGGGCTAAAGACAAGGGCATTTTACTCCAAGTAAAGTATTTTGATTTTATAGCGACATTACAAATCATGTGTACCATTCTTCAGCTTGCATCAAAAGTGAGCAAAGCTCTACAAAATCCTAAAACAGATATTTGCCAAGCAGTTGAAAATGTTGAAAGCCTGGCCCGTGCTTTGGTAGAAATGAGAAATAACGTATAAGAGTTTGAGGATGTTTTCAACAGAACGACGGAAATGTGTAACAGATTAGATGTTTCTAATTCCTGGAGCTCGGCAAATAAAAGTTTCATTCCTTTTAGAAGACAGTGATCGTTCATGCACTTCTCCTGCTTTCTACGCAAACTGTTTACATTTTGTCCCGTTTGTACAACCTAGTACAAGGTCTTAACTATACATTTGGACGAGAAACTAAGAAAATTATCTCTGCCGCAGGAAAACCAGTGATATTGAAATTTGGGTCCTTACAAGTACAAAAGTAACAACTATGAAGTTCCCTGAAAACTGTTTAGTGTGAATGCTACGAAACTAGAAGAAGAACTGAATTTTTCTAAGACAAAGAGTGTTGAAGATGCAAACTTTCCACCCAAAACTGTTACTGGTTGGATTGAGTGGCTATCAAAGTTTCAGCAAGGTTCTACCTACCAAAACTTTAGGGCAGTATTTAATACACTTTCACAGTAACTAGCTGCACAAGTGGAAAATATTTTTCAAAACTTAGAATCATAAAAACAAAGCTTAGGTCTACAAAGTGTCAGGAACGCTTGCAAAACTTGATGATTCCATTTGTAGAGAAAAAAATGGCGGCGTGTGCAAATATAGATTACTGTCATCAACGAATTCCAAAATATAGTTCCATTTTGTCGCCGGATGGCCCTTTAGAATTATCTTAAGCTGATTTCCTCAGAATTTTAAAATTTTAATTTGGATTTCTAAACGCGATTTTAAATGGGTTTCTGAATAATAATGTATGTATGTGTGTTCGACAACTAAAATCCTATTTCCTTCTCTTAAATATGCAAACAAGTTAGGCTTAGTAGATTATATATATGCAGACGAAACGTTTTTATTATCCCTATAACTGTCATGCCATTAATATGAAAAACGTTTTTTGTATGTATGTGTGTGTGTGTGTCTCATAAAGGATGTTGTGGTGTAATCTGACACCACCACTAATCAAGTCCTGCGCACGCTTATCAACAAATGCAGGAGTGGACCATAGGCTATATCGACGATTAGATGTTCGGTATCACTTCCTGGGCCAGTTCCTTCAGATGACGCGATGTCGTACACCGTACAGTCTGGATCAAGACACAGCCAAACTTGGGTGATTATATTTTCGTTTTCCACAGAGAATTTATCACAGAAAAAATTCTTACGTTCAGAAAATAGACACTATTGCGACATCAACAGGAAAGAAACTAAATTTAGCTGCATTTTTAAAATGGCACTGTTTCCACGATCGCAAAAATCTTCCATTGTAAAACAGTAAAGAGTGCAAATTTCCGCGTAAAATATTCGTGTTACTCGCATCGAAATTCTGGTGTTTGATTGTATAAGTATTTGTCTTCTTTTAAATGTTCACATTGTTCAATGTACACATATTCAACAGTGTCTTGTATTGTGATTCCTTCGACGTGACAGAAGAAAAGACAAAGATAAATTTATGGAATAAAACTTATTTCACTGACGAATGTAGTTTATAGAAAGTAAACTAAAATGTCAATTCAGGTACATTTCCTTTTAAAAGTTTTTAAAACCTTCAGTAAAAATAACTATTAAACTTTGTTACTGTTATAATAAAGTGTTGTTTTAAGTATTTAAATGTTTTGTAAGTCAAATATCTAATTGCATTTATTTAAATACAAAATAATGGTTTGTGTTAATATTTACTGACAGTTAATTTACAACTTTGAAATAAAAAATGGCAGAGTGCATGCAGACAGGAAACTTTGGTAATACCACTTCTGTGGACGTATTAAGTTTACATCTGACTACCACATTTTGAATACTTGTCACAGAATAAATAAATTTTGTTCTGTAGTCTTGTTAATTTTTACCTTTCTGTCCACTGCTGATATTTTCCACCAATAGAAAAATCAAGACATCCATGAAGATATTATCCTGTATTCATGTGTCGAACCAGTCGCCAGTGACTCTTTAAAGTTTGCGTTATGTTAATACCGCTTTCACCTGTCTTTCCCTGATGTGAAGAAACAAGTGTTTGTGAGCAAAATATTTAGCTTTTTAAATATTTTCGTTTATTAGTACTTCGGTAAATGTTTACTTCTAAATATACAAAGTTGCAGTATTGATATGTTCTAATAAAAAACCGTGTTGTAACATTAATCACTGATTATGTTTTTCGTGCCTAAAGGGGACTGGTAGATATTATGTGGCTAGTGCAAAAATATTTCCAATTCACATCAATAAAATAGCGATCTAAATACCTTAGTAATAAAAATTAAAATTTTACAAAAATTATTTTTGTTTAAGAACTATGCTTGACATAAGTTAATCATTCAGAAAATGACTTACATACTTCTATAATCATAGCAAGTGAGAGACACAACAATATTAATTTATTGGATAGTAAATGCAACTTATGTTGAAACTTCAATTTATGTTCTGGAAGACGGAAAGGACATGGAAATATCTACTAACTAGATAGTAAATTTGTAAAAATTACGGGGTTAAAAACTCTAGGATACTTTATGTCAGAATTTTTGCCAAAACACAATAGTGGTGGTTCTTATTATTGACTTCAATGCAATTTTCTACGAAATACCGAATCTACCTGATAAAGATTCAGAAGAAATAGCAACGTTGTTCTCTGAAGGAAGATAAATTTTTTTTGTCGTAAAATAAGTATATTTTGCACTTTCAGAAAGTAATTTCTGGTTCACCCACCATTTTCGTAACTTGGAATCAGACTGTTGCGGTGATAAATACTGAAATGGTGAACCCGAATTTGTTTCTCAAGTGGGTATAACGTAGACCTATTGAGAAAATATAAAGGAATACATTTTAGTATTGAGGACAAATCTTCGCAGATGTAAATAATCAATTCTTTATATATAGAGCCCACAATTTTTGGTGGAAAGAATTCTGCAACAGTTTGATCCAATGCCTTATGTGCACATCTGCATGTTAGCTTCATGATAATTGGCAGAATGTGTAACTGCACAAGCGTTGTTCTTTTGACTTGTGCCAACAGGAACAAGGTTACTGCGACACCACACGTCTGATATGTGCGGGTAGAACCCTAGACGCTGAGAGTTATAAACAGCCAATCACTGACCATGAAGCAGGGCTGCATATGTGCACATAAGGCGTTGATACAAATTGTTGCAGAATTCTTTTCACAAACAATCGTGGGCTCTATTTACATACTTTTATTTATAACATTTCATCCACATAAACACTACAGTGAATTTTATTCAGTAACGTAAAATTTGTAATTATTATAACTTCACGATAAAAGTAGAACCTGAGATGGGGAAGTATTGTTTGCTACGAAGGAAGGGTATAACATATGTAAGCAGAGTGCTCAAGCATGGGAAGACATTGGTATGAAAGTTGACCGAGGCCTGTACGGATGACCGGTGAAGACGCACGTATGATCCTGGCTTCAGCTGGTTTCACCGCAGAAAGACTGCTTTCATCTGCGTGATGCTCGTCGTCGACAAATGGCTTATTCAAGAGGTCAGGGCGGTGAGGGAGCGCGGAGTGAGGGCTCGCCTCTTGAAGGAAACTGGTTATTTCACCTTGAACCCGAGGACCTGTCCCCGCCCTCCAGCCAGCAACCAACAACACTCATTGTAGAAGAGAGTTTGAATGGACGACCACGCCGCGGCACCAGCAAGAACCACCGAGCGAGGGTCTCCATTCAATGACTGGACCCAACAACTCCCAGCCTCTACTTAACCTGTGTCACACTTCTTACGTCTCCGTGAAGTACAGTACTTCCTGTCACAGCCAAGTCTTAGGGTGGGTTTCCAGTAGAAAAATAAAGCGTTAAGAGTACTGTGTACTGGTTTGAAATGTCCGGGTTTGACGCGCGGTAACAGCTGAGCGATAAGAGCCAGAGCACCATTCTCGACGATAGGCACATGGTCCTTATTCGCAGCGCTGAACTGGCGTGCAGTGTTTTCGTAGAACTATTTTTCCTGTGGGACTCTAAGCCGTGACCCTAAAATTTTATTTTTGCATTGAATAAAGTAAAGACCAATGCACGCACCTCATTTTGCAATTCACGGATTCAGGTCGAATTTCCAGAGTTACAGCAGTCTAAAAAAGCCGTTTTTAGCCATTTCCGGAGGCCCAAAAATCATGATTCTAACAAGCATACTGAATTTTCAAAAAATTGACATACGTAGTTACATATGGCTGTTCTTTTCATAGATAACAACAATAAGAATAAGTTCGGCGGTTTCGCGTAAAAAATTATTCGCGTGACACGTCACAACACCGTCCAACGCCTTAGTACACAGTCCTCTTAATAATTACACAGTAAGAGTTTGTTGCGCACACGGAAAACACGTGTTAAGTAAAAAGTTCTCACAACAGTCGTTGAGTTATAATTCCAGCCAATGGTATCAATATAAAATACCGCCATCATAAGGTGGCGATGTGACGGTAAATTATTGTTTTGCAAGGTTTTTTTTTTTTTTTTTTGCAAATTATCGTGTTTAGTATTTTCATTTAGACAGCGATCAGTGAAATTGTATGAATAACTTGGCAGATTTAGCTTTGTTAATAATTTTGACCTTTAATGCTCTTAATTTATTTTTTGCCCTGATTGGCTATTTACCCAGAACTTTTCCAAAGACATAAGATATAACATTTTCGTTTAACACTTAAGAGTGTGTGGTAGATAAATAAACGCTGTAAACATCAATTGATTACTACGCTTTTTTCGAAGTCATTATGAATAAAATACGCTATGATAATCCTAGATAATGGTATTTGCCAACTTTATGAGTAAATATTTATCCAGAATTACTAATTCGTTACGCGTGATCTCTTGCGCCGCAGTTAAATGCACGAGGTTCCGACGTCAGAGATTTTGCCTCAGAAGGTCGTAACCCTGGAAACAATTTTGTTTAAAACGTTGGCTAAAACAATTGTATAAGATTACTATTGTTTAATTTTCGCAAATTGACTTCAAGAAACCTACAGTTATAGATTAATGCTTTTAGCGTTGAATTATGTACCACGCCCTCTTAAGAAAAATCTACGCACACGGCCTGCTAAGTTCTACTGGAAACCGTTACATTGAACAGCGCTACTTCCATATCTTCTGTATACGTCATAACGCATAAGTTAATTTTAAAGTCTTCAATTGTAAACCTACACATAGTACAGCCCATTCACGGCCAAGTGAACACGTACTAAGACACTCATAAAATCTGCTTACCTACACTTTATCATAGCCTCTTATGTAAACTCTTAAGACATAGGCTACTATGTGCCTACAGGTCACGTTTGAACGTTAGGCAGGCAGAGTGACATTTTGGGAGAACAAATGGTCAAACAAATATACAGGTATGTCGGAGAGTCGGAAATACATATTTTTTGCCAGACTCAGATGATCAGCACCATGATTTCGTGAGCTCTGATGAAAATTAATCTGCGACTCAAGTGTTGTTTACCCAACCAAATATTTTGTTAGATTAAGTTCATGATTGTTTTTCCAAGCTACAAGTATGTACTGAGCTCTAGCAAAGTTAGGCATATGATGTCGTCTATACGACTAGCTACGTAATCAGGTACCGGATTTTAGGATAGCTTTGTTTGTAACGAAAACGTTCTTCGTTGTATATTTGGCATACGATTAAAACGCTGCAGCAGATAAATATCATTAGTTTTCGTCTATAGACAAATTTATAGGTGTATCACATCACGTCATTGCACCTTTTATGTTCGTATTCTTTAATAAAACAGAAGTTTCTCACATTTGTGAGCACGCGAGATGCCTTGGCGCAAATGAGATTATTTTGTGATCACTCAAGATAAGATGTTAGCTGGGTATAGCGCAGCGGCAGAATGCAGGGATGGGACCAAAAATGGAAGTTCTCGAGGAAAAGCGCCTGCTAATGACGACGCCTGTCACTTTTCCTACATAAGAAAATCAAGAGTGACATCACCAAGAATCGAACGTTGACCACTGTGGTGAGAGGCGACATTGTGTAGCCATTACACCGGGTCACTTATTATACGCAGTTTTGTGAGGTTGACATAGGAAGCTATTTGTAATATATTTTGTCATTAGTCAATTTAATGATACGTCATTTTCTCTCAAATAAAAAAAAATATAGCATTGTTACTACTCGTGGAGTATGCAGCATTATTCTCGGTTTACAACTTTATTTACGCTCCTGTTTTTTTTTTTTTTTTTCATGTTAAAAGGGAGGCACTGAAATACCAGGCATCATTGCCCCCTTATGGCCAGCCCAACTTGGTGTCGGTCGAAACACTGCACACCGCATGACGAGCAGTTTCCCGCAGAGAAATGCCGCAGTGGCGTATGCTGTTAATACGACCCGTGTCTGCCTCGGCTAGCTCAGTGTTAAGCTGAATCACGCAGAGATGTGATCTGAGGGCTGTTAGCAGTAGTTTAATTAGGATGGGGCCGGCCTCCGTACTGTTGACGGTAATACAGCGGTCTACAGTGTGAGAGATCCTGGGTTCGAATCCTGACTTGGACTTGAGTGTTGTGTTGTCCCTTCATCTCACTTCACCCTCGTCGGCTCATAACACCTCGCTGTTAAAGGACTGTAAAACCCTGTCACATCATCTTATTTAGGATGGGGATAAAGAGGAGGCAAAATGAAAGTTGCATTTTTTAAGTCACTAAAGTACAAATGTTATGTGTGTGTGTATATATATATATATATATATATATATATATATATATATATATATATATATATATATATATAGGGACCCCTGTTTTTCGCGAAAATAATTTTGCCTCACTTTGTTTCGGTACCTTACGTGTACATCTGCAATCCTGATTCGTGGTCAGTGATTGGATATTTTAACTCTCAGCAGCCTTGGTATTCTACCGGCAAATCACAGACATATGGTGTTGCAGGAACGTTACTGTAATTGGTTCAGTCAAATGTAGATACGACTCTTCACATAGTCACGCGGCCGATGTGTATGTCTGTAGCCTATCTTTGTCCTGTATGCGCTCCTAAATCATTCACCCGATTGCGATGAAAATTTGATGAGTTGTGAGTGCGTCTGAGAAGTTTCCTTGCCTAAATGTGATTTAGGATTAAAATTTCTTTACAATTTAAAATTCACAGTTTTAGCGTATATACATTTAAACAATTGAATCAACACCGGAGAGTACAGGATTGCAGTGTTAGAATATTTCCAAAGAGGTCGTAGATAAAGTCCTAGTCACACCACTTTAAAAAAATTGCATAACCTGGGGAGGAGGAAGATTTGCAAATCGTGATGGAGAGTCAAAACTGAGTACCAAAAAATTTAATGGACTTTGCAACGCTTGCCGGGAGAGCTAGTAATACATGCATTCAGCACTCGTATTTTTTGTGTAGCCTATAAATTTTATCTTATTTGAGCAATAAAAGCAATAGTAATATTTCAACAGTCAACACACAATCTTTCAAGTAGTCAAAAATTTGCATGTGTTACTCTGACATTGTTGAACATTATAGTGTTTAACATGCGATCTGTTCAAACTCTTCGTGTCTACGTAGGATGTTCTTTTTAGTTAAATAATGGCTTGTCACTACTACAAAATGTGAATGAAATTCACAGTGCCAGGTGGAATTTTCCGTTAATTATTCAGTAATAAAATCAAGGATATCGTTTAAAATAGACCTTTTCTCCAATGAGCATTAAATGCAAAAGTTTCTAGAGTTTTTTTGCAAAAATTAGCGATATAAATAGCGTTAATAGATATTATTGTACACTTAACTAAGTAAATGTGAGGTACACATCGCTTGCTCTAGTGTACCCAGATTTTACTTGATAAACATTAATTGCCCTGTGACGTATAAAAGTTAATGTTTTTATGAAATCAGAACAGAACTATATCTGACAACTGGAGTTTATGCCTGAAAGATTTTCTTCAATATGTTTTAGTCGGCATTTGAAGGATACAAAACACCAGCAACGGCTCTAATGTTTTGGCTGTTATTGATCTAAACCTATCTTATCTACGACTATTTACGTCGGAGAATAATTACAGTGACTATTCTCAGAAATTATTATTGTTTTTTTTTATATATTTCAGAGATTTGTTTTAATGTTATTGCGGCAGTGCAGGCCAGGAAATTTAAAAATTTAAGCCACTCACTAAGATAACAGTTAACGGTGAGATATTGTTCCTGTGAAGCGTCAGTATTTAAATATTCCGTAATATTTCGAATTTTATGTCACCTACAGTATAAAATTGATTAAGTGTCTTATGTTATTATTTTATTGAAGTATCTATGAAACAGTTGGCCGCTGAGCTTTTGTGGTAAGGTAAACACAGCAGTATTCATGAACTACAAGTATGTATTTATGGTATATGTTAGACAGGCCTATATTTAGTTCCTCCATTCTTAACTGTCAATAAAAGTACAAAAACAAGAAATAAATGAGGGCATGACCTCCACGCCCTGGCTGACGGATAAAATGTTTCTGACAAAATCGACGGATAAAAATAATCTCTGGCATACGTCCAACATAAATCAAATACGATATTTTGTAGTAAAAAAAAACTGATTATTAATTTTTTTCAAACCTACTTGGCAAAATCACTTCTTAAATGTTAAGTAGGGGCAGGAATATTTCGCTAATTCAGTGACCTGCATGCTATAGACAACTATCATATGCACACTCCAGCTCCGACCATTTGTCCTTAGCTGCTACTCACTGGAACAGCAGACAATGGACGAATAGACGGGGATTGAATATGTATAGGACAATCAATAGATTCTCATGTGGGTCATTGAATCCGCGAAATTTTCCTGTCCATGCAAAACAAATAAAATACTTTAAAATAATGTTTAAAAGTATGATTCCAAAAGCTGCTGTGTTTATTCACTTTGTCACTTATTTTGTAAATGTTATTCCGCTGAAAATATGTACGTAACTTTCTAAGATGAAATATAAGGCTGTTTGTCTGGTTTTTTACAGTATTGAAAAAATGTTTGGACACTAAAATACAATACGACTACATCTTTACTCAGACATCCTGACGTACACGTCAGCATATTTTTTTATTGTGGAATTTATTTTATTTCTCACGTGAGTTGTTTATAGTTCGTGTGTTCCAAAAAGCGTATAAATTTAATCATATTACTGGGTAATGCATGATGCTGTAACGGTTGCTAAGCACATTCGCTAACAATTCCAACTCTTTGCATTGCCAGATTCCTCGAGGATTTCCCGTTCTCGAGCCAGCATCATATGTGGATTCATCACGACGGTGCCTTTTCACATTCCAAAAGAATTGTAATTGATCACCTGAACATGGAATTTCGAGCACTGTAGGTTACAGGAACTGGTCATTTCGCAGTGGCCAGGACGTTTCCCTGACCACTAGATTTTTTCTGTGTGAGTTCATGAAGGGCCTGTTGTAATACACACTCAATCAGTCGAACGAAGATCTATTAACCAGAGTTATGGCCATTAACCAAATTTTATTACTATCGAATGATTTACAGGGAGCCCAAAACTGTATGACCGTCAGTTTACATTACACAACGAAGTTCAACTGACAAGTCAATGTAGAAATAAAACTGACACTGGTGACTAGGCCTTTGGCACAACTATATTCGCCTTTAAAATTTGAAATTTTGTGCTTTCTAAGACCGATATTAAATTATATGTACACGACTTCTAAAGCCTATTAATAGACATGACCCCTTTTACATGAAGATACCTGGTTAAATTCCATTAACGTATAATGTTGGTGATCCAGACTTCAGTCTTCTAGCGAACATCTGAAGCACCTTGCTACAAGTAAATTGGCTCACTATCCTTCTCTTCCGTGATAGACATGTTATGGACATTAACCAAATTTGATTACTATCGAATGATTTACAGGGAGCGCAAAACTGTATGACCATCAGTTTACATTACACAACGAAGTTCAACTGACAAGTCTAGGAGGAAATAAAACTAAGACTGGTGACTAGGCCTCTGGCACAACTATCAACCTTTAAAATTTTGAAATTTTGTGCTTTCTACGACCGATGTTAAATTATATGTACACGACTTCTAAGGCCTATTAATAGACATGACCCCTTTTACATGAAGATACCTGGTTAAATTCCATTAACGTATAATGTTGGTGATCCAGACTTCAGTCTTCTAGCGAACATCTGACGCACCTTGCTGCAAGTAAATTGGCTCACTATCCTTCTCTTCCGTGATATACATTTCAAAAATTGTTTTACAAAACTACTGCCGGAAACAATAATTTATGTTGTCTTGTCTCTCTCTCTCTCTATCTCTCTCTCTCTCTCTCTCTCTCTCTCTCTCTCTCTCTCTCTCTCTCTCTGCGGTGTCATGGTCATGATAGGTTACGGAAAGGCAAAATATCAAGCACTTTCAGTGTGAATAGTGACTATGGTTAATTTTTGTCTCAATAATTGAATCATGACGATGCACCTTACCATCGGCCATCTAATTAAGCTCAGCATGGACTCCAGAGAACCGAAAATTGACCAAGGATTTCCAGGATTCTTAAGTCAATATTGTTCACTTGTCACTAGCCGTCGTAATGCGGGGCATTTGAAGCACTGCGTGTGTAAAGGCCTCGAGTGAACATCCGTGACAACTAGCAACGAGGCCTCTGGTTCTCCTAAGTACAGCCTGTACAGTGTAAGTTGTTTTCTAAGTGTGTAATTCACTTCCTGAACAGTGTGTCTGTTAACAAAATAGCAGAGACTCTGTTTTTCAAGCAAGTCAGGAGAGTTTAATGTAATCACAATGGAGTTGATAGTCATTTTCTTCAGAAGAGAAATGTCACAGGCCGGCAAACTTATCTTAGACTATAACTACCTGCTACACTGTTAAAAATTTCCGTAAATTCACGGGCGTTTTAACAGAAAAGTACTACAATTATACGGAAGTGACGTTCGTAATTTTTTGTTTACGGAAGTTTGTCCGTATTACCAGTTCACGGATATTTGACTGCAACTTTCTATAAATTCGTGTAAATGTATTTTTACGATTTTAAAGCATATATTATTGCGAGTCTTTTGAAAATTTTGGTATTAATGATTACTCCTAGAATTAATGTAAACGCACATTGGTGCGAACACTCCGCCGCGAAGAGAAGATGTAAGTGATTGAAGTGTTCCGAGGAGGCCACACACATCTTATATTCCCCTTGCTCCACCTATCCTGCAGTGGGCGGCCACACGTGTCACTACATGGAACTTATCATAGTTGAAAAATAAATCGCACCTCTCTCTGCGTTTCGCGTTATTTACTTTTATAGGATAAACTTTTTTCTAATAATTATACTAATGAATCTGGACGTCAAAATCAAAAGTTGTCTCTTATAAAGTTGATATCTTTCCCTGCATGGAACTCGCACATTAAATATCGTGTCACTATCGTACAATGGTTAGAATGTATTCCTAGAAATCATAAGGTCGTGGGTTTGAATCCTGGCAAATTCGAGAATTCTTTCAGGTTACTAAATGGCACGTCAAAATCTCGAGAAAACTTAGTAAATAAATGTATTTTGCTTTTCTGGAAAATGGAGTGCCAGTAATTTTACAGAAATTTAATTTTTGTGAGGAAAACGGATTGTCCGTAATTTTACGGAGGGTTCCAATATCAAACAAAACTGAATGTCCGTTATTTTACGAAGATTTCTGGACAATTTTTTGCCTGTACTTTTCCGTAATTTCACGGAAATGTTTTATAACAGTGTACTCTGAACTAATTATTGCTTTTGAGAAGAGGAGCCTATTTATAACACTGTAGGCCTATCTTGCTGCACTCTTATTACAGACAAGTGTATACGCTGGCCAACCGTGTTGCTCGAACATGACACAATGAGTTCCTTCATTGTGTTTCATGCACTCCACCAGGCAGCAGCAAAGGTTGTGGGCCACAGGGAGATCTCGTCAAGCCCTTGGAATATCTCGAGAACAAGTACCATTCTTTCCCCAAGGTGGGATCATGAATATCTCGTGCCATTTACTTCAGTCATTTTCTCCTTCTTAAACTCACTAACTGCAGTGTTCTAGCTTTTCTTCCAAGCACCTTTGCCGTCATGGGTTTCTCCCGCGATCCCACGGCTCTATTTCGTGCTAAGACCTGATTTAATTAAATGGGAGGGTCACGCAGTAGATGATCGCGTATGGCATGACACGCTCCTAGTACCTACCTATTCCCACTTTAATTATGGTAGTTACTAACTAAAAGACAAGGCGTGTACAGAGGAAAAATACTTTTCGCGTACGTGTCTGAATATGGAAACCGATAGCAGCCGCCAAAATGCCGCAAAATATTTCGTCATGCAGGAAGCCTATAGTAGTCATGTTTTCTCTGCGGTATTGTCCATCAGGCTGTTTTACTATCTTTGTTTTTTTATTGCGTCGAACTGAATTATTACATTTTCCCGTGTTTGTTCATTTAGTTACTCACTCTGTTATTTTGTCTCTATTAATTACAGTATACTGACTGAATTCTTTCTACAGAACTCATGTTGAACTATTTACTTACGATATCGACAACTACTATTATAAAATTTTTGTGAATCTCGTGTTTTGCTACTTGTTTATGTGTTATCTACAGAATAAGGCCAAATTTTGTAAGATGTTTTGATAAAATATGGTTTTATTCTGTTACTAGCCATCACTGCATGGGCAATGTTTAAAAATATATTGACTAATCATTTTGACCGTCGTTTCCGTCTAAATTGAGATCAGCCTTAAAACTGACTATACGTTGTCATTTTTACTTCCACGTCTGTGTATACAAATAAATCCACAACTATAGGTCTACCTGTACAAGCTGTACACTGTAAAAGCAACAATTTTAAGGTATTTCAATTGAGCATAGTTTCAAATAAATAAATAGATATATAGATGTATTTAATTTTCGTCTTAAACGCTATCAGGCATAGTGAAATATGATGTAAGTATTTACAAACTTAGTGTGGGAGGGTGCAGATTCAGTAAATGACGAGTTAAAATCCTCAAAAAATGCTTGAATTGTTCTGAAGAGCCTGTATTGGACTGCATACGCTACAACCGATAGAAAACAAATTATGAAATTACGTTAGTACTGTGGAGGTGTTTGTGTGTAGATGTAGTTGTATAGATATGTGTGTAGGTACGTTAAATTGGGAGGCATGTCATTAATTTAGTATTTATATGTGTATGACAGTTTTGCGTCGTAATGAATTTTGTCAGAAAGATTATTTTGCCATACTCTGACTTGTGAATGAAGTTAGGTTCACATTTTAGATATTTACCGGGAGAATACTTTTAAGCCATTGGACTATTTTACCATAAACAGATAATAACAACGAAGTAGAAAAAGTTGGATATTTAGGAAACTATTTGATAAACCCACGGACCCTCTCTAGATGAGGAATTTTCGGTTATTTTAATATGAACCTATTTTACTAACATTAAACTCGGACAGCCTTCAGATCCAAAGCTATGTCTTACTTTATTTTACTGAGAGTGAAGAAAAATTAACGTTCAAACTTTAGGAGGCGATTTGTTGTGAAAAAGTAAGTATAATACATTATATGAGACTCTTTCCAGACAACTGAACATTGTGGATGGCATGAGTCCTTAAAAACCGAAGTAAAAAATGTCATCTTTGGAAAAATAACTAAAAATATTGTAGATTAATTACTATTCTCAGGGCAATGGTAAGTGTTTTTGAGCTGTTTAACCTTTAAAAAAAGTCACCTGTATAACATATCCCTTTTGTGAAAATAATAGGGGTGGCCACCCTACTATTGCACAACATTTCTTTGTGAACATTTCTATGTTGTCCATTTCACCAGTATATAGTTAAAAACAAAAACATCCTCTTGTTTCAAGTGCCTAGATGCGCAGTTATTCACAATAAAAGTGCATATAACTGTTGATGTGACACTAATGCAGTCAGTGCCTGGTATGTAGGCAAGAAGTTGTACTTCCGCCAAGGAACTGGTTTGTGCACGCGCTGGTCGCTCAGAGAAATACTTACTGTGGTGTAGTTGAAGCATACCGCAAAATCCATTCAAGTAAACCTCGAATAGTTGGAGGTGCCTCAGTAAATGTGGCAAAAAAATTAGTTTAGTGTCATTTCCATAGTCAAATTTGCATCACATTTTTAGCTATGGCAGAGTAAATCATTTCTGTCGACTGTTTTTTATTGTTCTCGTTTGTGTACCTTGCATTTTAATTTTAAATAACAAAAAAATTACATTTTAATTAATTGGAATTGCTTTTGGAATTCTAAGAAAAATATTGGTTTCTTTCAGACTACAACAAAAAAGAATGTATTTTGGTGACTATTTCTTGTTGACGTTTAGCTGATTGCATTTGCATATTTTGTCATCTTTCGGAAATATACAAAATTAAGAGCTGCTGTATTTAGCGTGGCTTTAGCAGTATGTATTTAGCAATCATTTTTATAAGTTTATATTACGTTTATATCAAGACATGATTTAGCGAAGATGATTGTGAGTAAATTGTAACTCTTTACTGCACATTTAATTGAAAAAAGTAAGAATTTACAAGGGACCGCAGTTGGCGTAGCGGATAGGGTGATCGCCTCCTAGCAGGACGATCAGGGTTATATTCTCGGAGAGGCCGATCCGGGTTTTCGCCTGTAGGAATCGTGCCGTTCGTCGACAAGTTTTCTCAAGATCGATCTTTTTAACATTTACCTCATTTTATCGTTGATTCATTCTCACCTCATTTGTCGAAGTATGCAGATATAACTGTTATGACATTTAGTTGTGTTAAATATATAGGCGGCAAGGTGTAAAATATCATTTGTACCTTAATAGTTACGTGGAGAGTTACAAATATATTAAACTACGCGGTGATTATGCAAATATCTGGAGGTACTACATGACGATTCGAAAAAATAATTCGCAAGCTATCATGAATTTGAGTATTGAACTATAATATTTTGGTGAAATATTGTGAACATACGCAATGGCAGTGCTATATGTCATCTTAGAAATTCAAACGTGAACCAGCAAAACAATAAAGGAACAACGACCCAAATTAGCTGTAGTCAGAGTATACATAAAGAACCAAACCTGAAATACTCCAAGAGGAAATGTGTCACATCACAGAAAATACAAACAGAGAATTCAAAATTCAATAAAAATCCGAAAGCAAAAAAAAACTTTGAAATTTAGGACGCCAAAATTAAGACATCGCAGACAATAGCTCAATAACTAAGACGATCACTATGTAGTACCCAAAACTACTTCGCCCAACAGCGACGACACAAACACAAGGCTAGACGAAACAAAGTGAAAACACGCAAGAAGCCTGGAGTTTTCCTCCGACGCGCTGCATGACTTTCGTAAGCTGACATCTACTCCTGTCTTCAGACAGACTGAAAGCGAAAACTAGATTAAAATAAGGCAGTATGGGTATATAGTCTAACAACTATTCTTCCAGCGCGGCCAATGATAATACAGCTGTCTTCTGATTGGCCACGTGCCGTGTAGTGGGTATTAAAGGCTAATGCTATACAATTAATATAAATACTATACAAATGATACGGCTTTATTATTACTGTACAATTAATGCAAATATTATACAAGGCTGAAATTTTTTCAAGTATTTAACACTAACGTAAAATATTTGATATCGTGTCAAGGTTTTTTTTACTGACTTTTAGATAGTCATTTGACGAATCTTGCTACGGCCAGAATTTTGTGTGTTAAGAAGCAGAATTATTTAATTCATAGGTGAATATGTAAATAATACATTTAATTATGCTGACATCTGTGTATCTGGTAACTAGGTGGATAGCTTACATGCTAAACAAACCCCAATGTTAACGTAAAACCTACAAAAATCCAAACATAGGCTGCCTTGAGATACGAAACAAGAATCTTGCGGTGCACAACAAAAGCGCCATTGAACGAATATATAAGTAGTTAGCTGTCTTATTGTGAACAACCTTGAATATGATAAGTTATTAATCTCCGAAGCGTTCAGATGCAGCACAATGCACAGGGCTTGGTAGAACATACTTTCGATTTAAAAAAACTATTTTACAGTTATGTTATGTACGTTATAAAGTCAGAAATTGTAGTTTATATTTTAGTATGCCTATTTATAAAATTATCAACACAAATTTATTTCAGATGTCAATATACATATCCAGATACCAAGTTATATTTTCTTGAAAACTGCCAACATTTGTTTCATATCCAAGCGATGGCGGTTCTTTTAAATTAGACTGTGAAGCTCTGTTTATAAAAAAAATATTTCAATCTTACCCATATTTGCTTAGGCCTACGCAGAAGAATTTGAAGTTTAGTTAGTAGCAGAGTCACTTTCAGAATTGGTCTTTTGTGTTTTCAGAATAGTATGCTATATTCATGTACTTATTATATATTTATGTTAAACATGGTAATATATAATTAAAAATATCCTAATAGGAAATAATTAACTCCCCCATTCACGAGAAAGTTTAAATTTAATCTTAATTGTCAGGTAAAATTTATTTAACTCTTCTTAAAATTTGATATATCGAGATTTTCAGCTGAGCAAAAGACTTTAAATGTCAGATAAAAATACTTAAAATTTAAAATTTTTTGGAGAAAATCACAAATCTAAAATCACTGAACTAGCTACAAGCATATATAACGGTGCGTTTCTTTACTTAATTAGGAAAAAATTTCGTTCGTTTATGAATGTACGAATTTTATCATTTCATAAAACTTGTTAATACTTTCGGTTAAATGTTGTCTTTTAACAGTTTTTCAGAATTCATAAAACATTTATTTGAACTTCGCTCAAAATTTGTGATAACGCAACTAAGTTTTAATAAGGAAACAAATTATTTTTAAGACGAAATAAATCTATAACACGAAAAATTCTCTAAAAACATTCTCTTACAAGAACTTCCGGTAAGTGTTTTTATACAAGTGACATTAACCGGATAAATACTTTAATGCTTCCAATTTAAACAACGTTTACTTCGCTGAGACGATTTTTACAAAACAAAGCACTACCACAACTTCAAAGAAAATGTCTGACAACGTAAATATACGGTAATGAGTGGATATTTTGGTTACCATTAATAACACTGATATCTTGATATGATGGCAATATTTTGAGGGTAATAAGAAGCAACGGCGGAATACGAGAACGGAAGAACGTATGTAACCCGGGAATATTGGTTGTATCGGTATAGTTTCCGTTACAACGACGAATCTTGTTTAATTTATTTCGATATTCGTCATTCTGTTTGAGTAACACTTTATTCTATAAGTCTGTTTCTATGCAATTTATTAAATAATCGTGATGATAAACAATCTTGAAACTAAAAATTTTTGACAAAATGTCATTGTGTAAATAATGCCTTAAAATTTTTAAATGTACATTTCTTAAAATTTGTTGTTCCATTTTTCATCATAACGATCAATTATTTAAGAACAGATCACAATTTCAGATTTCATGCGGGATATGTAGCGTTATGCTGCTTAGTATTTTTTTAATTTTTTAATTTTTCCAATCATTGTATATCGCTACTTGCGCGTTCTACATTACATACTTTTCTAATTTATTTATTATTTTATTACAGATAATTTCCCTACTAAATTAAGATCATTAACCTCTATTTTAAAGAAAACGTTTTAAAATTCGTTGTAGAATATTATTGTTTTGTACAATTCAGCATATATTTTAGATTCTCATCCCATGACCTTCTAGAAATATTTGTACATTACATAGTTTTTAATTTTATTTTAAAATTTTATGAGCAAACTTTTAAAACAGACATGCCTACAAATCTGAGGATGAGTTCGACATATTTTCTAAACAGACTAGTGAGCTACACACGAGTATAAACTCAGACCTAACAAACTAAATCAATGCCCTATTGGAAAAGTCGTGTCTGTACCAAGTAATTATTATAAGGTATGAGTTGTATTCACTTATCTCTACAACTCTATAAAGTGGACATGTCTGGTTTTGAAATTCTTCACCTCAATTATAACACGAGAAGTCTAAATCCTAACGCTCGTGGAATAACATGCAGACTTTGCATTTTGTTTTGCTTTTGTATTAGTATATTTGCTAATTTTACGTAACACTGGGCGAGAAACCATACAAATTCTGAGTTCATTTATTGAAAATTAGAGGTGCAGGAACATGTTTGCAATTTATACTTTATTACACTCGACATGCTTAGAACTGCATGCAAGTGTCAGACGCATACTAAACGACACAAAATTAAATTTACAAACTATACTGCGGGAATAATACAGCTAGTAATTGATCAACAGTGCCTTTGACGAACATATAGCTGGTATTAGAACAAACGAATTTGCGTGTATTTTCTCTGAGGTGACATTAGCCATGTTGCAGTGGCATGAACACTTCGTGCGTAGTGCATTCCCAGAAGAAATAGTATCTGAATATAGCAGCAATCAATGGTCAGACGACAGCGACTGTAATACGTAGGCCTACTGAAGTGAGAAGTATTTTTTTAGTACATATATTGTTACCAGGAAATAGCACGCGTTCAGTATGTTTACGCCAATGAACTTCTGTTAAAAATATGTCATCACAAATTCATGCAACGCTTCTACTAAATTTATTGCGCAAGCTGGTTTTTGTGGCTTGATTACAATGTGTAAAATTACAAATGCTCGTCTAGTTACAAATTAATGCCTGTAAGGAATTTGTCAATTGTGCACTTAAGAACATCATCGCCTAGTGTTTTCTTTGCTTATACTAATGGACGCGTAAACTCTCGAAGTTGCCCGCTGTGCTATACCAGCGGTTTATCGAAGTAGCTTGCTGTGAAATTAACCTACCAGTGTAAACTGTTTAATAGTCTATTTATTAAGGAAATAACGGGACTTCTATTTGCTCTTAAACTTGTAAACTTATTTATTTGTAGTACAATTATGCTTGCTAGTTCTTCGATGGCAAGGTAAGTGAACTTCACGTCCCGTCGACAGCGAGGTCATTAGGGACGGTACTAGTTCTACGTGTTATAGTTATGAAATACTTGAAATTTTTATCTTTCGTTTTAGCTTTGTGACACAAAAAATTAAGTAAAATATATCAAGGAACCAAAATTGTATATTATGTTTTTATTTTGTACTCTACAACTACACGATGGTTACCCGGCAAACACCATCAAACAGCACATGAAACCTAACAGAACACTTAAGCCCACAGAAACAGAAAAACCAGCAGGAACCCTAGTTATTCCGTATGTTCGAGACCTTTCTGGAAAAAAAAGTAAGACGGCTGGGAAACAAATGCGGACTTCAAACAGCATTCCGATCCAAATCAACTATTAAAAGCATGGTTACCAGGGTGAAACCAGCCACAGAAGAACTACAAACCCACAACTGTGTATATCAGATACCCTGCGAATGTGGCCATATGTACATTGGTGAAACTCGCAGAGCTCTGTCAACCCGAATTAAAGAACATAAAAACAATTGCGAAAAAGGCGAAACCGAAAAATCTAGACTGGCCGAACATGCACGGAAAATAGCCACAAAATCCTTTGGGAAGAATCTAAACCACTTACACAGGAAACTGACAAAATTAAAAGAAGAATAAAAGAATCAGCCTTTATTATTAGCCATAGCAATATTTTCAGTCAACAGAGTATTAAATAAAAAAATATGTGGGTCTCATTGATTAAGAGAGAAACAACTTTACAGTACAAAACAAAAACAAACCCTCAACCCATCACAACCAATCAGGAGACAGCTCGTCTCCCATTGGCTGAGCAGGATAAGGGGCTTTACCTTATATAAACCCATGGTTTTACCAGTCGCATTCGTGTTCCTGAACCCTGTGTGTCTACCTGATGATGGGAACAGATTCCAGTTCCCGAATCGTCGTTATACTGACTGTCTGGAAAACTACTGTGTTTTGTTTCGTCGCATCATATGTGTCGTTTGTTGTTTTTTCTGTTTGTGTCTGATATCTCCGTGGTTTATTTCGTCTCATCGTTGTGTCGCATGTTAACTTAGGTTTTTTTGGTTTTGTTATTTCATTTATTATCTGTTCGTTCCTTGCTTTATTTGACCCAATTCCATTATTTTTTTAATTTTATGTTGTGTATGTATCCTATTCACTAAAGCTTACTCTGCTTATTTATGTTTTTTTTTTGTATTATTTTTAGTTTTCTTTTGACAACCATTTATTTCGCAATGGAGTATGTCCAAGCAACTAAATCCAGTACTTCACGAACGTTGTAAGTAGCACATATTACGTAACAGAACATTTCTTACGGGATAGAATTTCGGCAATTTTATTTAAGAAACTGCAACAGCATTACAATATACCGAATGCTATACAAACATTTATATTCTATGATAAAATAAAAAAAATGCATCCCTTATGAACTTAAGAAATTAAAATCTTATAAACGAAAATTTTAGTTCAATGTGTAAGTATTGTAAGTCGATATATTTTTTCCTTTCAATACACACAACGATTATGCCAATCCTTGTTTATCTACAACTAGCAGTGCGCCCACGGCTTTGCTCGCGTATGTTACTCGTAGCAGATAATATTTGTTTTAACAGAAAGACATCTTTATGCAGCAGATAAGTAGTTCAGGAATCATATGTTAGAATGACAAAGCTGCTAGTTAAGTTAACTCTGCAGCAGGATACGTAGCTATAGCTGTCCACGCGAAAAGCATGCTTAAGTTTGTCCCGGCCACTAACAGTGACTACGTCTGGGCCTTCTTTATAGTCACTGCAGAGTTGACGTTTTTGGGTCATTACATGTCTTAGATATAAGAGGATAATCGAATGAAATGCGTAGTTTACGTGGTATGAAGCCTGATATCCCTGGAGCAAAACCATTGGCGATGGTGCCCTGAACAACATATATGTTTTCAAAACATTCACTTTTAATTAAGTGCCATTACGGAGTTTAAGCGGGTTAATGGTTCGCAGAAATATAAACGTATTTGATGCCACAACCTTGAGATTAGTGTGTGGACTGATGCTGTCAAAGAACTTCAGTAGATAGTGGACAGCATAATCCATTTTTACCACTTTTGAACGACTTCATCCAAATTGCACTAATTGTATCTACCGTGCAGATATTGTGTGTCAGACTTGACGTTTACACAGACTTTAACGGAATTTGAGCCCTGAACCTCCCAAACAATAGACCGGAACTACAAATAACGGCGCTACGTAACGTCGAAATTATTCACGAAAACTAATTTTTAAAATAACATATTAATTTCTCATGCTTATAAAGGTTGATCAATAACACATCTCGAAAAATGAAACTCCTGTATGATACTTCTCGCTGGTCGTACTTGCTTTTCGGATCGTCTGCCTTGAAAGGTTATAAACTAAGTTTTCTTCTTAATAATTAAGTTACGTTGTTAAATAAAAATAGTTTTAACTTTCTTACGTACTTATACAAGAATCATTCTGACGCAAACAACACCTCAATACGTCTACTGGTTAGATAAGTATCATCGGCTGATAGAAACAAATTGTATGCCTTTTCACTCCTTTAGGTGTCGAATTTTGAAAAATCGTAATTTTACATCTTAAATATTTGTACGTGAGTTCGAATTTTGAAAAATGTAAAACATGTTTGCGGACATTTACCTAATCATCATCCTGAAACAAAAATAAACTGAATATCTCGATAGGTTCGATATGTATCGAGGATTTATCTAAAACATAATTCTGGTCTTTTCACAACGTAAGAGATTGAATTTCGAAAAACCTTTTAATTAGATTTCAGACTACTTAACTAATGTCTCTTTGACGTGAAAAACACGATAGCCCGTTGGGTTCATGACATATTGACGATTAATTGAAAACACATTTCATCATTTTTTACCCCTTTTCACCTCAGGTAGGGAATTTCGAAAATTCGTGAAATTACTTTTTAGGTATTTGAGTAAGTATCAATCTTAAACAAAAGTTACGTCGATACGTAAAAGATCAATATCGATTGTGATTCAAAAACCAATTTTACCCATTTTTTTAACTTTTTGGGGCCAAATTCGTAAAATATATTCAAGTAGCATTTTAGATATTTACATAAGCATAAATCTAAAGCCAAGAACACTTCAATATCTCGATTGGTTCTATAGACATAGAGGAATAATAGGAAACATAGTTCACGTATTTTCGCCACATTAATTATCAAATTTCGAAACGCCGTGGAGTCATGTTAAGTCGTTTGTATACGTAATTAATTGAAGTTGTATTAACGACAACAGCCAATTGTGTTCCAGCTACATTGACCAATCTTCAAAAAATATATTTTTCCCCCTTTTTACTGCTCAGAGGACGAATTTCGAAAAATCCTAAAACTAATTTTTGGGTTTTTACGTAAGCAACGATTTGAAGTGAAAACCAACTCTCTATTTCAAAGGATTCGATAAATATCGACAAATTATCGGAAACACATTTAAGGTCTTTTCACTCCCTTCATGTTCAATTTCGAATAATCTTGAAATTGGCTTGGCTAATATGCATTTTTATATGTGTCCTATTAAAGTAAATGGCACGATGATAGGCCGTCGAGTTCTAGCTCTATCGACGTTTCCTCGAAAATACATTTTACTCCTTTTCAACCCCTTATAGGTCGAATTTTGAAAAATCCTTTCTTGGTGCTCGCCCACGACGTGAGGGGAAACCACACAAAAATTTCATGATTATAGGTACAGTGGTTTCGTCTGCAGTTTGATATGTCAGTCAGTCATTCAGTCAGTGTTATATTTTGTATACAATCAAGTGTAATCGGCGTCACCAAGTGACAACAGTATTTTTTTGCGAGCAACAACAATGGTGACCTAACGCGAAAATACTGACTGATTACAAAACAATATTTTCATATTCAACTGTTAGATAACCGACTAATTACCGAAGAATCCTAATAGCTTTTCTGAAATCGTACCAGAACTAATGGCTATTATTCCATATGATAGCCCACAACTTCGTTTTACATCGTAAGATAATAGGTTATTGCATTTTACCTTTCTGTGTTTGTTCGAACCGTTATAGTAAGAACTACACGTAAGCAAATTTATAAGAACAAAAGTCGCTGTTATTAACTAAATTATTTAAAAAGCCATGCTCTCTAAATGTGGCGTACTTTTAAAAGGTAAATACTAAGTAACTGTTTTGAAATAAATATTAATTTTTCAATGTGTATTGTTTTTATTCCAGCAAAATGCATATCTGAAGATATAATTGATCTATAAATGTTCTTTCTTGAGACAAACCTGTGAAATTTCGTTGACTACAAGTGTTTCGTAAGTTTTCTTGCAAAGAAAATCCTCGTGACTTTAAAACCAAACAACATTACAAGACAAATCCTCGTATTTTTACGAATGTTTGGAAAAGTACAACAAATGTGGTGGTGAACTGTGTTTCTCATAGCTTCAGTAAAATTTGAGAGGGTCGTTTGGGCATTAACTGTTAATATTGTATAATATACTCCACGATGCAAGATATTTTTATTTCTAAAATGGACATAAGATGTCCATGTGCATTTTATCTTGCAAAGTGATACATATTACAAAATATAAATCTGTCTTATCTGCCTGAAGTTATAGGTAAGGAAGTTAAGTTACTAATGGTCCCACAATGCACCTCAGAGGACGCACGTATACCCCTCTCACCCTGTGGCCTCGGGCTCGTAGCTACTGGAACAATACGACAGAGGGCGTCTTTGTGTGCAGCCGGAGGGAAGGGATGTGTGCAGCGACGCTCCTCATATCCGTCCCCGGCTCCGCGATCGTCGCTTCGCAATTAACCGCCAACGTAGCGCGACTCCTACACCGCCTCTAATTACGAACGTCGACCGGAGTGTAATGGACCGGCCCGTGCTTGCTTGTACGCCAAAACGTACGTGACGAGCCAAGGGCGAGGCTTAGGGCGTGGCTTCTTCTGCCAGTCTTGCATGTCCACGAAACAATGTCCCAAGTCACAACATCTTCTATCGTCGTGGAAATCATGTGGTGTTCAATGTTACCACTACATTTGTACGTGGGTAGTCTTACCGTCCTACATAAATGTACGCAAGTGGCCAGAAATATTATAGATTTGTTCATTTGGAATACTGAACAGAACGCGCACATAATTTATTTACTGTCATCGTCCAGTGACGCCAGTCCAACAACAAAAAGTTTACTTCCTTTTCAGCACGTCTAGCGCAGACAAATAGAGTTGAATGTGGAAAGATACGGCTCTGTTAGTCAAACAATTAACATTTCATATTTTATACTTAACGTTGTTCAAGAGGGAAAAAATATAATTTTATATTTGTATAAAATAGTGATAGTTTTATATACGTTACTTAGGAGTACATTTCCCTCTTACAAAAATAATTATCTCAGCCAGTTTTCGCATAATGGCATTTCAAAGTCAAAATGTGCATGTTTTTAGTTCATACACCCTCGAAAACTGATTAACATAATGAAACGAAATAATTCACAGTGAAAGTACATGTCACTGGCTAGGGCTTTGAGCATATAAAAACCCTTTGAAACAATGTTTTGTATTTTTAAAACATTTCTGAAATTTGAAAATTTTTTGCTGCTTTTAAAAATTTTTTTTAAATACAAAAATATTTTTTATCGGGTTTTATTTACTTAAAGCCCTAGCCCGTGACATTTATTTTCACTGTGAATTTTTTCGTATCATTATGTTGGTTGGTCTGCAGGGGGTGTATAAACTAACAACATGCAAATTTTAACTTGGAAATGCGATTATAGGTAAACTGTCTGAGGTAATTTTGTGAGAGGAAAATATACTCCCGAGTAACGTGCACAAAATTAACACTGTTTCATGCAAATATAAAATTGAATCAGGAATTTGCAAAAGGTTCCAAGTACAAGCGAGCATATTGTTGGTAAACAACAAAAGACTTATCATTGTGTATCTGGGAATGAAACAGGTTATCAATAATTTATAACTTGAAAGTATAGTGTGTGTGGAATAATATGAATCATAATTCACGTTGATAAAATGTGTTTTTTTAAAATAAATTAATACAGTTCCTTTTGCAAATCAGGTAACGTTCATTCTAACAATGGCACGTAAAACATGACGTCTTGAGTAGATATTAGCGCAATGTTGGTATATTCTAGTGACAAACTAATAATACGATACAGAAACATATTTTGCAAATACACCACCATCTGGTACTTTATACCCATAAATCAATGTTATGTATTACACTATCAGAGAAAGCGTAATGTCCTTGGTGGTGTAGATTATTGTAACCTTGGTATATGCTTGTGAAAAAAAAAAACTACTGAACAACATGTAAACAGATTCTTCATAGACAGTAATGTAAGTCATAAACGAAGTAATGCACTGTTGGAACATTCATGGACACGTCTATTAGTTTGCGGCAGGCCGCCAGTGTAGTATATCGTCGTAGAATGTGACCGCTTTACATACCGCGAATGCCTTCAACTTTTGAATTTGTAATTGTTACAGTTTCCTTTTTGTCCTGGGAGCTGAAGATTAAAGGCATGAAGCTGTTCACGTACTTCAACAAATCCTTTCAAATCAGATTTGTAAACGAACTGGCAGTAACAGCACTGTTTAAAGTAGAGAATCACAATGCCCTTGTAAATTCCATATTATTTGTCATTAACAAAAGATACCAAGTCCAGGACTTGGTACGTCTTGCAAGTTCCACATATATTTACTAATCCGTTTAACGTATTTCTTGTATAGGACTTGGTTTCTTTTGTTACTACAGCCAAAAGAATGCTTTGGAGAGTCGAAATCTCGTTAAATCTGAATATTGTCAAAAAGTGGACTTGGTACCTTTTGCAAATTCCTGATTCAATTATGATTTGTCCCCACTTGAACACCCTCAAGGTGGGCGTACACCGAAAATTCTAATTGTTTTAATGAGTTATAGGTTCATACGTTTTGCATAATATTATTTTTAAGTCCTACTTTGCATGAAACGGTTTTACGCAAGAAAGTAAACCCAGTCAACTAAGAGAAATGAAAAAAATTCATACTTAAGAACAGTGTCACGGAGTAGGCCTAGGCATGTATAAAAACCACAATTTTTTTGTATTTTAAAAAAACTTTTAAAAAAATAATTAGTTTTTTATTTCAAAGTCAATATTTTTTTAATACAAAAATACTGTACAGTTTGCACACATGTATTGGCGTAGTTCGTGACAGTGTTCTTCAGAGTAAATTGTTTTCATTTCGGTGTAAGTTGGTTGATTTTCCTATCTTGCATAAAACCGTTTTATGCGAATTTGGACTTGAACATGCTATTATACAAAAACTATGAAAGCTAAAATATTTTCGTTACAGTTAAAACTTTCCGTAATGTATGCCTAATAAAGAAACCATATCTAGTACAAATATTACAATTATTAAAACAATTAAACTTATCAGTGAACTGCCCTCTTAAGAGACACAGAGAGAGAGAGAGAGAGAGAGAGAGAGAGAGAGAGAGATGGTCGCCAACTTGCCTTGTAGTTTCATGTGTCATGACTTTACTTTTTGGTAAATTTGTGGAACTTTAACCTGACTGGTGAATAGAATACAAATTCATAGAGTTTTAGACAACATAAACACTTGTTTGCTGTTACTGTTGTTGCAGATATAACTGCCGTTAAGAAAGCAATAAGAATTTGTAACTGCAATTAGATATGTACTGATAGTAAAGATAAACAAAGATTTTGATGTCTAATATTTTATCAATATGTATTCTGATCTGTAGTTAGGTTAAGTGATGATTTTGATTTATGTCTCTTGCTATCATTAACGCTATTGAACATATCACTTTTGAAATAGTAAGTAATAACATTTTTGGCCTGTTTGGTTTCATTTCTAGAAAAACACACATTCATTCTAAAACTAAAAACCCTTTTTTTCACTAAGTACTTTTGACTAAGCTTAAATAACATTTATTGGTTAATTTTCTGGAAATATTTACTAACTGCCATACTTGTTACAAATATTGTTTATTCTTTTGTCTATTTGTATTGTACCTTGACATAATTACAAGGGGTTCAGCTATCCCCTCACACAATAAACTTTTCTGTGAGTGAATATTGAGAAGCAGTAGGGTTGACAGTATTTCACGCATACATCAGAGGAGAATATAAATTAACACAAAATAATTACTATTCATCCATATTTGTATGATATATTACATAAAATGTTGTGTTAAATTGTAATTGGCAAGATTTTTGACACTAATGCCCATAAAGTACCATATCAACGTTAAAACCTTAAAATGCCTCATGCAATGTATCAAAATAAACTTTCAGCGTCATGTTCTAAATAAGGCAAGCAAAAGTATTTAGTAGTACGTGAAACATTCATTCACGCTTAGCATATTACATAGAATCTACAAATTTTTAAATGTCAGTTTGGAAAATTCAATACATTATTCCTAGACAACGGTTTTTGTGAACTGATTGACAAGATTCTGCTGAACAATTTGTGACCCTGAGACGTTTTACCTTTACATTCAAGCGCAAGGGACCATATTAAAAATAAAGCTTCAATATGGCAAAATAATAGGTCTCAAAGACTTTAAAATAGTAAGTAAAAGTTGCCTTCTTTCTCTAATAGGTCTACGTCAATTAAGCTTTTTTTATTATTATTTTAACGAGTGTACTAATAAACGCACACCAGTAGGATAAGTATAAATTTGTTTTCATTACACGCATCCGAAAAAAAACTTGCCGAGTTTAATAAAGAAGTCGGAGTACAGGCTGCCCGTGGATCACTGCACCTGACTTAAAATTGTTCCCGAAAATATACATGTCATGGTAAAGGTCCCATATGCATTGGGTATGATAAAGGAATGTTTATACTAGTAACGCTGCAAAAAATTCCTTGAATTCAGTTGTTAACACATTTAAACATTTTTATTTAATTTGGTCTTTATTTTTGGCAAAATAGACGGCGTATTTTAGTTATTGATGCTTCAGGGACAACGATTTGCGAGGAAAACTTCCTTCAAGCTTATCCGACACAATAACACTTCTGCTTGTATGTAAGGAACTATCGGGTATGTCGTATAAAATAACTTATTAAGTAAACATCCATTTTAGTACAAACATATACGACAGAAACATATATACATAATATGTAATATGAATATTAAAATTATCATAAATAAAATTATTGACATTCTATTATGTACAAGCATAGCACTTTTACACTGGAACAGCTTGAAAAACGTTTTATAGCACGTTTTCCTGAAGCATCCGAAAACTGAAATACCCCTTTTCTTTGCCGAAAAATTAACACTAACTTATATGTTTAAAATTGTTAAAAAATAACATTTATAGGGATTTGTCTGGGCATACTTGTACTTCTTTCAATGGCCATATAAATGGTACCTTTGTGACAGTTTTCGTAGTTTCGGTAACAGTTTTAACGATCTCTGCATATTTTACAGTCACGTGCAATATTCCACAGGCAGTCCCGCTATTTCTGCATTAACGATTATTTACACAAAATGGCTTATGATCAAGATTCAAACGTGTGTATTCCTTGTTGATTTCTATCCAGTATTAAAGAGCATATATTTGTACGAAATAAATTACGCCTAATGTTCATGTGCCAATGTTTTTCAAGGTGGTATTACTAAAAATGTACTGGTGGGCTCCGAAACTCTTGGTTATGTTGTGAACTTTGAATGATGTTTGTTTTACAATGCGGGTGTACGACAAACTGAAGTGTAACGTTGAATATGTACCATTGCTAGCGAAATTTAATGAGTCGCAGTAATCTAAGTTATTTATAGGAACAAGGCACGAGAAAATTAGCAACACGTAAATAATGGTTCTAGCAACATACATATAAATAATTTAAAAAAAATAGAAATTTAATTGTTGAATAATGGAAACATACAGATAAAAAATTAAAAATGTAAAGAAAGTCAAAACAGACAATTGACAAACAAGGTGCATGTAAAATGCGACAATTATGGACGAAGATAACGAGGACAACTCAAATTAACGCAACGACATAAATTGTTGTAGGTAAGATAACACAATTATGTACAGATTGTATTTCTATTACGGAATTATTTGAATGTATATTGACTTCAGCCATTGGCTTCCTTAGTGTATTTCTTCATTTTTTGTTTTTATTCTTTAATGTAACTGTGTGTCTTTTGATACTCAGAAACATTCGCTTACAACGGCTTATATTCCACAAAACACTTCAGTTTGGTTATGTTATCAACGCGATGCTTAATAAAACATGATGTGAGTATAACTGGACGCAACCTTCCACAGTCTGACTCATACGCCTCAAGAACGTAGTGCCTCACCATACACTCTCATACACGGCCACCGAACATATCGACTCAGTATGCTCGACGCCCGAGAAGAGATAGCATCGCTCTTTAAACGCGTTCGCAACGCCCTGTCTCGAGCGAGCATATTTCCTTACCACGAGTTAAATAATCTAAAGGCGACGCAGGTTATTCTCGACAGATTTACAGATAACAGCCTACTTTTATGCAGCTGCTTGGAGAGATCCATGTCGGTAGATTTCAGAATGAGGAAAACGCCACTTGAGAACATAAAATATGATATACTGCGTTAAGTTCCACCAACAAAAAAATTTCATAATCATAATATTTAAAGGAAAAAGTCACCCATTTTCATGTCAAAGTTATATTTTAAATTTTTACTGCAAAAGACTTTGTTGTTCGATTTTATATAAAGTTGCGAGTATAACGTTGTGTTGTTTCGCTTTACTAAAATAAGAGTTTGGGGTAATCGTGCAGATGCTGACATGAGGAAGTTTAATAGTGCACCATTCCATCGTACGTATGCGTCTTAAAAACAGCAAATAATTCTTTTTTACTATAAATACTTATTATATAACGTTCTATTGGATGGCCTATTATACGGTAAAGTTTGTAGGCTACACATAGGAGTGCTCTAAAATCTGTGTTTCTAATGGACGTTAAAGAAATGTATTTAAATTTGTGTGCGCTGTTTAAGTATCTAAATAGGCTAAGTATAACATGATTTATTCTACAAAATGACATGTGTGTCTGTGAATCATTTTGAAAAGATTCTTCACTTTGAACAATTTGTCATAAATTCCATACTGAAGATATGCCTTGTTCAGTAGCATATAAATAATGGTTAAAATTTTGTAACGATTCATGGGTCGTACAAGTTTCAGAAATCGAATTTGGCCAATATTACATTTTCTGTACTAAAATAATGACTTTGATTTTAATAACGTGAATATCTCGTCAGAAAATGAGAGGAGAATATTACTGCAAGCGAAGGAGCAAATACAAAATAAAATGCATTCCTCATATGTGGAGGTACATAAAGAGTGATTCTGTAACTTTAAAACTACCGAGCGAAATGGCGCAGACATACCACTTTGTAATCGCATTCAGGTGGGCACGGGTTCGAGTCCCGGCTCTGGTCATTCTGATTTCAGTTTTCTGTGGTTTCCCGAAATCGCTCCTGGTGAATGTTGGGTTGGCTCCATCACAAAGATCATTGCGGATTCCTCTCCCAGTTCCTGCCCTTCTGTAAGGATGTCAGTCTCGAATGACCTCATTGTTGACGAGACGTAATATCTGCGTGACTGTCGAAGTACTACACATATTGCTACCAGCGAAAGAGCAGGATTCTGTTTCACAGGCATCTACGTTTATTCTTCTGTCATGAAAATCACATGTTGAAGGAAAAAATATTCAGTTCTGAATAAAGTTCAGCAGAAGGTGGCAATGCAGTATTCAAAATGTTGAAGGATTCTGAGTGGGTGGTGGTGGTGGTAACAATCGTTCTGTGTCCAACGCTAACATTTTAGAAGCAGCACTTTGTAGAACACTTACTCCTAGCTCTTGATTGTCCAACAACGAACTTCTTGCATCAGACTGAACAGAATGGGAAAACAAATCATTAAATTCGTCACTGGCACCTTCATCTGGTTCTTTTTCAGAGTCCGTTTCCTCATCAGGAAGCGAAAAAAGTACTCTAGCATTTCATTCTCATCCCGGAAGTGTTCCTGCAAATTGTTATTTACGTGACAGGGTATAGATAATACAGTAAGCGAGGGTGACTCTATGAAGCATGCTTTTTGGGAGAAATATTGTTCATATTACCTTCAATTTCAGTACGCTGTTGTATAAACACAGTGTAAATGAACTGTTAAAATTTTTTTAAGTAAAAATTTGAATATTTAAAAACAAGAAACAGTGTCACAAAGTCACCACAATTTCACAAGTACAGTAATTAATTAATTAGTGCTAGTCTATAATACTTTATCTTCGGCAGCAAACATATAGTACCTTTTTAATGGAAAAGTTAAAACCCAAATAAAATTAATTGTTTTTGCTGTATTCGTGGACTGAAAGAAATGTGCAGAAAGATACATGTAGCCAACTAAATACCACGTGTTTCTAACCATATAACATAAAAATGAAACTTTATCCCGGCAAGTAATGACAACAACAAAATTGTAGACCTATACATCAGTGCCTACAAAAATCTAATAGAGATAATCACGAATTTATCATGACGAAATAGTGACAAAATTTGTATTTATTTTCCTTATTAACAAGCATGAATAATGCGGCTGTCAATCAACATGCATTTTATTGGGACCAGTTTTAAAAACTGCAACTTTATTGCACCTTTGAACAAAAATATTTGCACATGATGCATTCTATTTGTAGTGGCAGCGGCATGCTGGCTAGAAAGACAATAAGACAAATAAAGCTCGCCTGTATTTTGGTTACTGTGAAACCTGATATAAAAAATTATGAGGTAATCAAAACAAAATTGTAAAAAAAATGCAATAATTCATTGGTTACATAAACGCGTTTATTTACAAATATTTGTTATTCACATCGCGAATAATTTATTTGCATTAGTTATATTGAAACACAAAAGAAAGTATATATTTATACAGGCATCCAGTTATTTATATGAATTATCAACACAACATGGCGGAAACTCTTACTGTTGGCATATCTATAAAATTCCATCTCTAGTTACAATGCGTACAGGCTTCTTGTGTTTCTCAATAATGCCTCAAGATGGCAGACATGGTACTATAAAACAATAGTAACTCATTTTAACACATATAAGTGCTCTATGTTATAAAACAGAGTGAAAGTGTTTGTGGAAAATATATTTTCACAATTTTACTGGGAATGGAACATAGGCCATGGGAATTATTATTCCCACATGTCCAAAACTGTTTACACAAGTTGAATATTTACCAAAATGGACAATAGGTCTTAAAATATATTTATACCAATGATACATTATGAATAATATACGTTTCATTACTTACATGTGCCATCTTCAACAAACCATTGCACATTAACAGAAAATCCCTTGAAAAACCACTCTAAAATAGGCAAAAATCACACACATAAGCTGATGTGAACAAAGATAAAGTGAAGAGCATCAATTTAAACACCCAATTATATTTTGTGATTGTTATGGCAGCAGCAAGATGACAGTTCATGTAGTAAATGGGAAATGTTGCTCTCTTGGGCCCTAATAAATAAAAATAAATGTGGGAAGATATGTTCCCCTCACCCTTAACCGAGATACGCTCTGGAAAAGGTTTGTTACCTTGATTTAGCCGAAGACAGCAGATTCTATGCTCTAGGACTGCTCTACGACCGGCAGCTTGGCTATGCGAGAGACCGGCGTTTTCTCGGGAAAGGTCTGATGGGGCAGGCTCCTCTTCTCCGTTAGGAGGTCCTGGCAGTTTAGCCACCACCTGTGCGGCCGCTTCGACTGCTTTCACTGCGTCAGGCATTGCTTCCGCTAAGTTTAATTCTACTACAGGTTAGAAAGGAAATGCGTTTTCATCTGGGAAAGCTTGGCACAGGGAAAATGTATGCCACTAAATTCGCTTCAAACGCTAATGTACCAAATAAATAGGAAACCGTACTAAAATAAGATTTAAATAAAGTTGGAAATGGTTGAAATTATTTAATTTCATTTTAAAGTGAAAATAAACAGATTTCGCATATTAAATTATCAACTTAATGTAACTTTAAATTCAGGACAGCTCTGTGATTGGTCAGTTTGGTGCAATATCGATACCAGAGCTCAAGCGGCAGAAATGTTTCCAGTGACAAACTTATAACATTGATATTTCTAAGCTGTAGTAGACTTAACCTTACTTCTGCGCAAACAAACTCACAGTTCAAATAAATTACAATTCTATTTATATTACACTATAGTTGTATAGACATAGCGATTGAGCTGGTAATGTATAATTAGGTCAAAATGAATTCGGCAAATTATTTACAAAATATTGTGACACTGTTTGCGTCGGAATTATACGTAGAAGGCTACGTCATAATGTATGTACTATAGCTAGAGGTACGTCAATTTCGCGGATTCATCTGGCAGCAGCCTAGACTTGTCAGTCCTATACACCCACCGGCCACAATCGATTGTATATTGGCTTATAACCGTACAAGCAGGTAGCAAGCGATAGCACTTCGCATTATTTCTTTATTTACTACTGGCTTGCAGTAGTCAAACGCGTTTCATAACAGCCGCCAGCAAGTCACAGACATGACAACGAAGTATACATAATTGGCGTTCAACCTGACCTGGAATGTATCTGCGAAATTTACGTACCTCTAACTATAGCGTAAGGTAACTTTAATTTGCGGTGTAATCGCAGATCAAAATTTCAAAAAAGAGGAAAAATATATTTTTTTAATATGGTGACTTAACGAGTGCACAATGTAAAAATAAAAGTATCCATATATGGTACAGAGCTCGTTATACAAAGTAACCAATAGGAGAGCAGCAGAGAAGATATGTCGTTTGACACTACATATATGAAATTAGTTGACTTTGAACGAGAATACACTCTGGTTTGAACATTTTCGCTACTCTTGTAACCGCTACACAAAGCTGAACATATTTAAGATAAGTAGTTCCGAATCTACTGTTGCCGGGGCCTATGTGACGTGGTTTTCATGGGTAGGGAAAAATGAAGAAGGAACCCATGTCCTGAAACGCACGGTGTGGGCGCAGTTGAACGTCATTGGTTGCAATCCGTTTTTGTCTCCAAAACAGGTACGGAACCGTTTAGCTATCGATGTGACCGTAATAACATTCCTGCGCATGCACTACTCGATACATTTGACTGAGGTACGTTTAGTAGTTTTTCACTGCAGTGCCGTGTTTGGCAGCAGTCGACATGTACCAGTACACAACAGCGGAAATGACCTACATGGTGCTCGCATACGGCAAAACAGATTGCAATTGTCGAGCTGCTGCACGACTGTATGAGGAACGTTTTCCAAACAGACATGCTCCACATCATTCTTCGTTCGCGGCCATTGAGAGACGACTAAGAGAAGCCGGAGAATTTCACGTATGTACATAGCAGTGTAACTTGTGCTTGTTACTTACATGTACCGCAGTAATACTACTGTACTGCAGTAGTGTTGAATGTTTACAATGCAATCCCTTTGTTAGGTGCCAAAACGCGACGCGGGTCGACCACGTTCGACTCAAACACCTCAATTAGAGGAGGATATGTTGTGACAGTCGAAGAGAACACATCCACCAGTACTCGGCAAGTGGCACAAACGCTGCACACATCTCAGAATGCGATGTGGCAAGTTGTTCACGTCCAGCTGCTACATCCATACCATCTGCAAAATGTCCACGCATTACTGGAGGATGACTACCCACGACGAGTCCAGTTTGCTGAGTGTATTTTACAACAATGCATACTGCAGCCACAATTCCCTAGCTTAGTGCTATTCACAGACGAATGCTCCTTTAACTGCAACGGAATTGTAAACCTGCATAACATGCATGTTTGGGCGGACGACAATCCATGTGCGCAGGTGGTTCACGGTCACCAACACAGGTTCAGTATCAACGTACGGGCTGGAATAATTGCGGACCATATCATTGGTCGATATCTAATGCCAAACTGATTAACAGGAGTGATCTACCTCACATTTCTTAGCGATATCTTGCCTATCTTATTGGATGAAGTGCCGCTGCAAATGCGACAGGTCATATGGCTGCAACACGACGGAGCTCCTGCACACTTTGACAGAAATGTGAGGAATCACCTCAACTTTACGTACCCAAATCGATGGATTGGTCGAGGAGGACCAGTTCCATGGCCAGCACGAACACCAGATCTCACACCACTCGACTATTTTCTGTGGGGTAGTATGAAAGCCACGGTGTAAGCCACTCCTGTAATATCAGAGGAGGAACTCATAGGACGAGTACATGGAACGATTGAAATTCTTTCCAGACAACCGCACCTATTGGATCATGTGTAGCAGCTCAGCGCCGCCGCTGTAGACTCTGCATTGTCGTCGGAGGTACACAGTTTGAACCCCGTTTGTAACATGATTTTTGCTGCATACTGTTTCTTAGTTTTATTGACCACATGTCGCACGGACGTTTTCTGGTCTCCTGCGACCGCACCGTGTGTTTCCGGACATAGGTTCCTACTTCAATTATGACCAGTCTGTCGTCACGCACAACATACTAAGCGTTGTCGGTGTTTTTTCCAATCATACTTTATGTAACCTGGTGATCGGGTAAACCTCATCACGTGAGTGAGCAAACCTACAGCGGGTTACTCAACATGACAAGGCAGTTGCCTCGTGGTTGCTCGGCTAGTGTGGGGCGGTTCCTCGCGGTGAAGGCCTCGTGCTGAAACTACGCCTTTCATTAATTTCGTTTGTCTCACCATTCATCTTGTCTCGAGAGCCGAGCTGCACGCGGCACAACAGATGTCTGCTTCCAGATCTCTCCCGTGGGCGTATCTCCCGAGCGCTGGCGTACGTCAGTTCGTTCAAGGTCAACTAGGCGCTCAGATATCTCCAATGCCTTACTGTGCAGTCTCCCTCATACAAATTGCATGTCCCAGGTGACTATCGTCATATACATGTTTGTTTCAGCTAATATATCGTTAGGAAATTTTACACCTTTTCTTTCCAATAAGAGCTTTAACAGTTATTAGGTGTAAATAAAGAGCGAAGAGATATTTTTCAGTGCTTAAGGCGGCCGCCTATTGGTGTTCGAACTGAGTGTTAGCTTGTTCGAAATTCCTTTTTTTTTTTTTTTTTCAGAGACCAATAAACGTGTGTACACAATGCTTATCTACGAAAAGAAATCACACTTCACGCAATGCACTTAGGAAACATTATTTTTGACAGCCGTCAAACTTGGGTAAACTGTTTTTTTTTTTCAGACTGTTGTACCTTAAGGTATTCCGGATTAGTTTGAAATGGAGGTCTACAACTACACTGGACTATGCTACAGTGAGGGGTTCAATACAATGATAGGGTTATCACTTAAAGTCCCGCAGTAAAAAGTTCTGGCGGGAATACCGCGCGTGCATTTACGACGTTGGCCGTAGAGGCGATATCACAATACATGTGCCGGCCAGTGTCGCTCATAGCGGCTGATCTAGTTCGCCTCACACACATAAACATACCATTTATGAGAGCTGGTGAGAGGTGATATGAGATACGTATGCTGTGGCGCTGGAATGACGGGTCGAGTAAACCAAAGATCTCAGAGTAAGACAGAGCATCTTCTGCAACGATAGCGCGAGAACTTACGAACAATGTCGATAGAACCTGTTCCATACATAATGCAGGATCAGCTGATTTGCCAACTATGGCGGAGTGGAGAGATATGACCTGCGTGTTGATGTATGAACAGTTCACCTAAGTCACTATCACTGCAAATTGTATTAACAGTTGAGTGAGTTTTCTCAACAACAACTACACTTTACTTATTGTTTTCTTTTGTACGCACCCCACGTTCTTTGTTTTAAATATTACCAATATTTTTATGGGAGAAATTGTTATATTAATTCATTCCTTAAAAGCTAGTTCTTGACGGCTTGTAATGATGATTCAAAGTATGTATGGAGCAGCGGCATAATATAGGGGCGAAGGAAACGGGAGTACGCCGAGAAAACCAACCATCCAACAGTCACGTCAGCCATGCTTCCGACATTAGAAAATCAAGAGCGATCTCACGGGGAATCGAACCCAGATCGCAGTAGTGCGAGACTACTGCACCACTAATACCTAAGTGTTGACAGGCGACGGTCGTAATAAAATATAATCATTGAAAAAAAAATTATACACTTACAATGTAAATTGATGATCTGCCCCTTACAAGTTATTGATACTGTATGACATTACGTCAACATCTCTGTTGTAAACAGAAACGAGTTCCTTTGAATGATAACTCACAATTTGCTAAGAAGTATCGTGTAGTGTTTAAAAATCTAGGAATGTTTTAGAATTCTGGAAGTTACTGAACACGTTTATAAAACATAATACACATCCACTCACATGTGGATGCGGTGAGTGCGGTTTATTTACACCAAGTACACTGCGAAGAAGACTGACATTGTGGGATATTTCTCGTGGCGAGGCCCGGTTTTAGTCGCCATAGTGGACTGTTTGATTTATTACTTTTATGAAATCCTGGGAATAAAAATATATTACTTGCGATTACAGCGCAAATTATTTTTATATGTCGTTCGGAATAAAGTGAGCAATAAAGTTTAACCGTTGAAAAATATCACTAGCCGTTACCACATATACTTTAACATTACCTCTAGTTGCCTTACTATTTGTATGGTTGGCAGCGAAACTACGCAATTTAGTTCTAAGAACTTTCCTATTTAAATACAACAATACTGAAACAAAATCAACAGAAATCTACGTAAAATTGTATTTTTTATACTTAAAGAACTTTTTTGAATCAAACTGTATAGATTTCTACTGACTGAACAATTGATCTTTCACGCGCAAACATGAAGTGACATGTCCAGAGAGGTTAGACATTTCCCGTCGTTAGTTGCTACGCGCGGAAGTACACAAATAGGCTTAAAATAGAACTTACAAGCAGGGATTATATGAGTGATCACTTTATTCCGAACTGCCTATACAGTGCATTGCAATACAGACATGGAAGTTGAACTTCTAACATCCATTTATGTTACGGTTAGTAAAAAAAAATTTTAATTGGACAGATTGTGACCTAAATACACGTCGAAAGTTCTACTATCGTGCCTGTTTTTGCAGCATACTCAGTCGTCAATAAAATATGAACTACTTATCAAAATTTTATTAGAATACTTTCGTGTATAAAATTAAAAACTGTTTTCAGAAAAATAAGGGCTTGGAACCACAAATTCTACCCAAATTTAAAACTGTAAATTTTATAATTAGTTATGTTATAATATCTAGACCTCTATAGTAACCGAATTTCAAAAAATACTCGCGTTTTCATTTGAAAATAATTTCAATATCTGTAAACCTATCGCGTGGAAATTTTCTGATAGTAAAATAATTTTCAAATAAAAACGCGACTTCTTCTGACATTCGGTTACTATAGGGGCCTAGATATTATCAGATATTATCATACTAAAATTACAAAAATGACAGTTTTCCTTTTTTTAGATTTTGTGGGTTCACAGCCTTATTTTTCTAAAATCAGTTTTAAAGTCTTACTGGAATGTAAAGCATACTACCGCATAGTGCTGTATAAATAAACGTCCGCTGATAAAAATATCTACTCCGCAAAAAATCTAATCGAATTTTGAAGAGTACTTCAAATTTTATTGACGACTGAGCATTCCAGTCGTCCCTTGACATCCTACCTTTACATACCCGTTAAATAGAATTTGCGGTAAGTTTATAATCGCAAATTCAATATTACCTTCTGAGAATTTCATTAAAGTGAAAAAATAAATAATACAATGCGGCAACTGAATCCGCGCCTTAAGTTGTTGTAGGTGTCAGCGAGGGAGGATGTGAAGCCATTTTTAATTATAATGCTATAATTATCTCATCACGATGCAAAAGATGCCCCACTTAAACGATAATATTATTTGCTTACTATCATTAAACATATTATATTTGATTAACATAATATTAATTGCTAGGTTAAATTCGCTTTCTTTAAATTATGATTTTTTTGAGAATAACGACGCGTTGAGAACTTAATATCGCAATGAAAGAAAAACATAAAACATAATCTTAAGTTATATCTGCAATTTTCATTAATGATGCAATAGTTCTAATATTTCTGGAGAAATTTAAACTTGATGAACTTACATTAGGAATTCTAAGGCGATGGACATAAAGAGTTTATAAGTTTAATGGCGTTTAACTTGTTTTCCAACCCCGCCAGTCGTAACAATCTCCACACTGTAAAAACTTCCTGTATGGGACAGTCACCATACTTCCGCCTTGTAAATATGCACACTTTTACACTTGTTACAATAAAAGTCTGGTATCTTTGACTGTTTTATAATTAGGTATAGGAGTGCTACCATGGATGTCTGGGAAACTATTCTACCATACCTACTTTCTTAGCGCTCCTATACGCAGCAGAAATTTGTTATGCTTAATTGGGATTTTTAACCTAAACACGCGTTTGCTGTCGTAAAGAACAAAACAAAAGCGGAGTTTCGATTGATAATATTTTCACTAAACCATGTTCGTAATAGTGGAAGATTTTTCACCAGTTAAGAGGTTGCAGATCACCAAAAATTACACGTAAAGAAGACAGTCACTAAAATTCACAATTTCACAAGTACGTATAACAGTATCAGATCGATTATTATACTTGGTAGCATAACTGTCTGCATGAAGGCAACGTTAATGTTCAGTCAAATTTCTATCTATCAAAGAACTGTGTGAGTCGCTCATGCTCTCATGGGTACCTTTTCTTGTGCACTACATTTCGTTCCAGTTAATTTCACGAATTTTCATTTGGGTTTAGTTGTGGGGATAAATCTTTGTATACACGTATATACGTGTAACGTTTCTCGGTATGGAGTTGGGAAATATGAAAAACCGGTTTTCCTAGCAGCTGAATGCAGTCTCTATAGCTCTCACATCAACAGATAGACTCACTATCTTCTTGAATACAAAGCATCCAAACATATCAGAATAATTTTTTTACCTAGATTTACAGTACATCTTGTAGGCAGCATTGACTGAGGGTCTCCTGAGATCTATGTTAAATGCGACCTTTCAGCATAATTTCCATGTGGTTAATCTGATTGCAACACACATTTGAAATTACGAACATTCCTCTTCGCCCATTGATGGCAAGAAACTCTGCGAAGGCAAGTGAACAAGGGTTGTAAATTTAGCGGAACGCAGTTCACTGCGAAATTAATTTAACTAAACTGTGAATAGTCATAGTGAATTAATTTCCACGTGTTTGCCGTGCTACATTATTTTTTGTTGGAAATAATGAAAAACATACTCTGAGAAAAAAGCTTGCATAATGTTTCAAACTGCATAAAAATATAAGTAACTATAGAAATTAAAATTAATATTATGTACAGAAATACCAAAAGTGAACATAACTAACATCCTACTTAGCAGCTAAATCTTATTCACGTGGATTGCAACAATGTTTAAATACTTTTTGAAATCCCAAAGAAGCTAGATTTTAAATAAATAAAAATGATTTTATTTATGTTAGAAAAGTATGTGTACTTTCAAAAACTTCAGGGCAAATATATTATAATAATCTTAGTACATAAAATTAGGTGTCCTGACACACTCACTCCCTCATCAACGCACAGCCCAAACCGCTAGACCTAGAACCATGAAATATTCAGGGAAGCTTCCACTTGACCCGTAGGCACCCACTAAGAATAGATTTATCGAAATTCAATAATTAAGGTGGTTAAAAGGAGTAAAATGTGTTTTCAAAGAATCCCTGATATCTCATTAAACAGGAAAGCTATCAAAATTTTTTTAACTTCATAATATTGCCCAAAGAAATGCATGTTGGCGAATTTTTCGATTTTGCCAAATTCGAAAATTAAGGGGGTGAAAAGCCGTAAAATGTGTTTTTCATTAATTCGTGATTTCTCCTAAACTATTTCAGATAATGATGTGATTATTTTCTTTAAAATGATGCTTAAGTAAATATCTAAAAAGTATTTTTAGAAATTTTCGAAATTTGTCCTTGAAAGTTCTTAAAAAAAAACGTGTTTTTAATTACTCCCACTTATCTCCTTAACCAGTGGAAATATTGAGATGGTTTTTGCTTTAAAATAAATCTTACTTAAAATTTTTTTTGATACGAATGAAGCTTATGTAAATATCTACAAATCAAATTCAGGATTTTATGACATTCGAAAATGATAGATGTGAAAAGCAGTAAAATGTTACAGTCTCCCGAAACAAGAGAATGATCACGAATAAATAATTCAACAGTTGTTTATTTTTGCCAACCTACTCAGAAATAAAACCTCTTTGGAAGGCGTGGAGCCAATTATGAAGTATCAACTAAATATAATATGTAAAATCATGTGGTATTATTGTGTCACCGTGAGGTGTTCTCTTTCAGTAAACATATATTATAGATGTTCTTGAAGGCTAGTCAGTTAACCTACGGATTTTTCCGGTATCTAGTCATTGATTATAGTAACAAATGATGTAACAATTCGATAAACCTTGAGAAGCTGATATACTATATTCCTTGTCATAGGGAAAATGAAGAAAATCTATTGAAACCGAGTGTGCGGTGAAAATAAGTACACGGAAACCAATATGGTGGAACTGACCCCGTCAATCCATAGAGTGTGGAGGGGTGTTGTTTTAAAATGTGTTGTGCGGCAGTGGGCACGGTTGGTGGCGTGGCGTCGCGGCGCGGCGGAGAACTAATGTAGTGGGCGTGCACAGGCGCAATGGCGTCGTCGACGGCCAGCTGCTACAGGGATCAGCTCCCACGATCAATTACAGCGGCCGGTCGAGATGACCGTTACATGCGCCAGCTGCCTTGTGGCTTTTGTCTTGCGCTTCCCGGGGACGTTACTGCCTGCGCGCGCATGCGCACACCTGTCTTCCCCCCCTTCTCACTCAGTCCTTCCATTCTCAGTGGTCACCTCTGCTCCTGGCCATCACCCCGAGGAAATAATTTCCCTCTCGTGTAATTTGCGATTTAATACTTTCCAACAAGTACGCCCATTTTCGTGACTTGAGAAAAAAAGGGGGAGGGGGGTGAACAGAATCCAAGACAACTAATTTAATTACCTCCCCGGTGAATGTGTAAATTATGGTATGCTAAAAAAGTTATAATTATACCCATTTCACGTAAACCAGTTTTTAGCATGTTGTTTAAGATAAAAATGTTAAGTTTATCTTAGCCAATTCGTTATAAAATAAAGCTTGCGTTATAATTTAACTTATCCGTTCAGACTTGCTGTTTACTGTTATATTTATGCTAAAATAAAATAAGATTTAAATTATACTCACTCGTTTATAGTAAGTTCTAACTGCAATGTTTATACTAAACATAAAGTTACAGTTACTATCCCAACCCAGTCCATTTAAAACCGTGTTAACTTATGTTATAAACAGAGTTAAAGTTATAAATAGTCTACTCTTAACATATTGAGAATTACTGTTGACCTTAAAAATACAGTTTAAATTATAATTATGTTCGACATTTTTAAATATAAGGTTTAATTAGTTGATTGAAATAAAAATAAACTTCAATTTATAGTTAGACATGAAAATTTCGCGGGTTCAACGTTATTTAGTCCTGTGTATTTCTATGTCACTTCCGTTTCTTCAGTGGCTGGAATCTCACACAATCTTCAACTGAATTATCTATGATTGTGCTTTCCTTTTATTGTTCATCTGCTCTTTGTTCTAGTCTTCCAGGACGCGTCTAATAATTCGTCTCCAAATCGCAAAGCAGCATGTATGAGCAAGCTTTTGTATTCTATCATGTTCTGAAATTAATTCGCCAAATTTTCTGGCCTCTATTTATAATTACGTTTTCAAAGTTAAGTGTATATTCAAGTAAAATCATTGTTTGTATTAAATAGAGAATTATATTTATTACAGACTTTGAAAACAAACAAGAATTAAAAATGTCTCTGTTAACATTACTTTCGCTTCTGGCCCGTGACTTATTTCATCACTACTGTAGGAATTAATTAATTGCTAATAACAAATCGCTGCTATAGAACCATGTTGTTCTAACTCCATTATTTTTTTTTTTTTTTTAAAGATTTGTGGCTAGTCTATACTAACTCCATTTTACATTACAGTACAGAGGAAATATTATAAATATTTAACTCAGAAGGTACAGAACCAGCATGTACTACATTTTGTTCTATCTCCATTGCAAAGGTATACATTCACTGTTATTTATTCTATTCATTTAGCATTATAGTATTTGGAACTTTGGAAACAGGGTCCCAATATAATATTACATAAACACTATTTATAGCGTGCGTTAATATTTTAACTGCGAAATAAAACATATGTTCCGCAAAATTGAAATGGCTCTCCTGTAAAATGTCTAAATATGGAGTTACAACGTGGTCCTATAGCAGCGAAATATACTACCCACTGCAAAAAGAAGCTTAGCTTAACATTGTTTCAGCCACGAAAAACGGTATCTATTCAAGTTTCGTACATTTGTGTAGCCTACCCTATTGGTCAATAAACCCACGAATTTTTCCAGTCTTTAAAAATTATTCTTATCCTAATAGAGCAGTGTTTTCTGCGTTGTTGACGGTAAAAAAACACTCTTAGGATTTTATCATGCTTGGAATTTTAAAATACCTAGTATTTACTGCTTTATTTATAACAGAATTAAATTTTAATTTATAATTGTACATAACCCATTCGTAAATAGAGTTTACTGCATTGTTACTGTAAAACAAATTTATGTTTTGAAACTCACGCTTTGCCATTCAGGTTTAGTGTTTACTGATCCATACACAGCGCACAATATGGTATTAATAAAGCTAGATGTGTACACAGCAAGTTTGTATGTCCAATATATTAATTTTCATTTGTGTGGATTTTTTAATTTGTATGTTACGGCTCTAGCTCTGTTCCTGTGTTGCTGCATTGTTAGCTAGAAACAGTAAGTGCTGACAAGTCATCTGACTTGCAACACAGGAAATAATACTGATATGGGAAACCTTTAAGTGTTAAACCACAGTTAAAAAGTTTGTACATAGATGTGAGAGAAATTTACAACTCTTTTCAGACAACATTGTTTAGAAATATAACAAAACAAACTAAATATTCGAGGAATCAATGTTTTCCCTACCGTCATATTCATTCCGTTTTTGTGCCTACGTTTTTTCCCCCTTTAATCTAATAAAAGAAAGTACACTAAGGAAATTTGGCGTTTTAAATGCTTTCGGATAAACTTCACGAGGTCAGGTATTTGTTGACAATAGAAAAAAAACGTATTATTATAGGTACCAATTTTCTATTAAATAACGGCAAAAATCGTTTCGCTGTAGGTGGTATTTACCTTTTCCCTATAACAAATTAATGTCTTTGAATGTTTCTTGCTATAGGACAGAATAACGTATTGTACTTTTGTGGACATATGCCATTTCAACTTTATGACGTCTCAGAAGTCTTAGAATGAGACTAAAGACTTGCAATGGCGTATGTCAACAATGTACAGAACGCTACAACAACGTGTCATGTATTATTAACAATATATGCTGTATAAGTAACAATCTGTCCGGTGGAAGTTACAATCTATCCTCGGCAAGTAGCAAAGCCTTTTCTTTCTTATATAGAACAGGTTGTTGAGTGAATAGGGACCTCTTATTTCCACGAAAATATTTTCACACCACTTTGTTCCATTGCCTTATATGTACATATGTAGCTCTGCTTCGTGGATATTGACAGAGTATATTTGGGTTGATGCGTCACTTATTTGAATGTGCCAATTAAAACAAGGTTACTGCCACACCGAACATTAGTGATTAGTGGGGCCAATCACTGACCACACAGCAGAATATCAGGTGTACGTGTAAGGCATTGAAACTAAGTGGTGCAAAAATATATTCGCGAAAATCATGGTTCCTTATGTGTGAACAATCCAGTTACTAGTGACAACCAACCTGTTCTGTTCCCTGTGTTTTAACAGGCTTTGATACCTGCAGCAATATCTCTCAGTGCTAGACTGGCATAACTGTCCTAGTTACTAGACGGTTCTAAGCCACATCAAGAAGCAGGGATTGTTCCGTTATTTCGTACGTATGCTCTTCATTCTAAGTCCTGCATATAAAGTGTCAAATAATATCAGGCGTTTCTTAAAATCAGACGAGTTCTGAAAGCGATTTGTCCCTGATTTCACATAATTTTCTTATCGTTAATAAATTATGCACTTTATTCGCGGCAACTACTTACCCTTCAGTAAGAAGAAAATATCATGTCCGGATGTCGTGAACATCTGTATGTAGGTAGTAACCTGGAAACTAGCGGATTGTTATAGATCCTACAGACTAGAATTCAAACACCTATTCATATGTGTCCCTTTCGCGTTTCAGTCTAGACTTATCTGTCGCATGCTAGAAGGATCTGAGCTAATATAAATTAATAATACGTTTTACACCCAGTCATGATGCATCACCATGTCAGTAGGCAGCCAATAAACGAACGAATTCAGCGCTGACGTAGAGATATATCAAAAATGTAACATGTAGGTCAGCGAAACAAAGTTTTTCCAAATCTCTGTCCATAAATGTGAACGGAAAGTAATTATGTATGGTGTGTTTTATATTAAACCTCACAAGGAACTACGCTAAGAATAAAACTATTACAAAAATACATAAGATTACATTGTAAAGCACAACCAATTGTAAATAAATTTAGTTGTGTAAGTTTAACTTCTAAATTAGAGCACATTTAATTGTTGGCTGACAATAAACGAAAAACTTTACATAGAACCATTAATATTCGTTGTAAAATTTGAACTAAGGAAAGAAGCATTCCACTACTTAATTCTGGAACGGTAGCTCAACACACACACGCCAATCCAACGACAGGGGCGATCACAAACATGATAGCAAACTACGGCTAAGTTCTGTAATATTCGACCAGATGAGAAGCTGACTACTCAATGATTTAACACACACTAAAAAAACGTTGCAGCTCCAGTACTCTGTCCTGATGGTCGCAGAACCCATGTAATGGACGACTTGAGGTACACGCCCTCTGACGTCACATCGCAGGGAGAGAGTACTGTGGGAAACAAAGCTTGTTTACAAACATGCTGATCTGTTAGCTGGTGATAGCAGAAATAAACAATTTTGTGCTGTCATAGACTTGCATGCAAGTGTAAAAAATGTTATTTTCATTTCGTGGTAAGGATACGCAAATGCACAAGATCAATGTTTACCTGAAAAAGCGGCAAATTTCAAACCAATAATCAATTTTCTTTACATACATCTCATTCTGGACATGTGAAGCCAAACGCCTATGTGAAGGTTATGTTCGGTTGCGGTATCCATGGAGGTAGGAATTGTATCCCACACCAGACTGAAGCTCCGCCTCTTTTCAAGTCGTCCATTAACTCCCTTAGCCAGCCGGTTGACTGCAAGGCAACAATCACTAACCTGCGCTTGTGATTCTGTACATGTGCATATAGACGTACAATTGGAGACACCAGATTTAGCCAAAAGAATCCAGGATGAATTTTACATCAAAACACTTGCTATCTTAGTCATTTTGTATGTGGAAAATGTAGCGTAAATTCAAAGCCTCTGTAGCCCTATTTTACGAATTCTGTTTTCACTTTGTCAGCTACATCTTTGCGAGAAAAAAAACTGTTTTGCACAATTTTAGGCCTAACTCCCAAAAATAATAGTTTATAATAGGCGTTTCGTATATTTTAAAAAAACATGAAACTATACTTTAAAGTTTGTAGTCCTATTGAAAGGACTACAACTTGTAATTTCTCGTAAAACGAATACATGTGAGACACACACAGTTGATATTCCAGGCGTTAATCAACGACGTTATAACTTTCTTATGTATATTTTATTGGCGTGGCAACACTGCGCGAACAATACTAAATGTCGCAAATATAATAATAATGATTAGTTTGAAAGAACACGTTTTGTTCCACCAACCAAACCTTTATGGTTGTGCACACCGTAGTTTGTAATCACACTTCGACGGTTATTAGGGACCGCGGTGGCCGAGAGGTCAGACCTCTCGCCTCTCACCAAGGCGATCCGGGTTCAACTCCCGGCGGGGTAGGTCCCCAGATTTTCGCACGTGGGGATCGTGCCGGACGATGCCGCTGGTCGGCGGGATTTTTCGGGGATCTCCTGTTTCCCCCGCCCGTTTATTCCGGCGCTACTCATCACTCACATCATGTCATCCCCCCCCCCCACCTCCGCCTCGCTCGATGTTGAACGCTGCCCAAAATCTCTCATTCACTCTCGACAGTTATTTTGCCATTTCTGTGACAATTATCATCAGAGTTACGTTTGCTTTGTTATGCTACTTTTAGGTTCAAACAATCCCGATAAAACTATTTATACAGAAAACGAAAAATAATATCTTGTAATTAGTCCACGTACATCTGCGAGATTGTCATTTAATTTACGAGTCATATTATCTGTTAGGATGTGTCAATCACCAATTTTCAGTCTTGGTCGTAGATGTTAATGAGCGATCATCAGAGTTAGAGGTCCTCGGTTTGATTCTTGGTGCTTTCGCGAATTTTATTTAATGACTCGGCACAAAATTCTATGCACAACCAATCAATTATTTAGTTGCATTAACCGAATATTACACTTGCGTGACCACATAAAAACAGCAAAATAATTTTGTTTCAGCAGAAGATATTTATTTCGCCATGTACAAGTTATTTGGCTGTGCCAATCAAATTTTCTTTAATTCAGCTGAACCGTTTACAGTTTAAATAATAAAACAATGTGAATTTATTTGTGCCTTTGACTTTTAAACTGAAAATATTTCTTGACAAATTAAATGTTTAAATTGTAAAATTTCAATATAAATTCAGCTTGAAGGATAACTAATTTATAACGACATAATTTTTTTAATTGATTCCTACAGTTCTCTTGAGGATAAATGTTCAGATTACCCGTTTCCTATTGCGGATGTTCCACAACTACATTAGCATTTCTTTACGAGTGCGTTTGAACAGATATTCCCTATGAAACTATTTCTACAAATCTGTAAATTATAGAACTCGCATATATTTTGATGGATTTGTCTTGGAAGTGTCTATAAAAGGTAAAATTCAAAGTATTATTTACAAATAATGTCGACAAGTAACGTAAGTTGAAGGAAATATGGCGTTTTCCAAACTTTTACCACATTTCAGTAAGCAAGGAACACTTTTTTTTAACAAATATTCTCTGCCAATAACATAGCGTTACCATAGCATTTATGCTCCTCTGTTAGTAACAGTTAAAAAACAAGCCAAGCATATCACGTTGCACAAATATAGGACAACGTTCTCCACATATTCATTGACACATCATGAGTCTAGAACATCAGCCAAACATGATTGTTTGCCAATCATGTAATGAAAATCCCGTAGTTATCTTAAAATGTGGTAATTAGGCCGTATTTCTTGATGAATGCCATTATTTTATTACTTTTCTTTACAAATAAAACAAAACTGACACGTCACGCTAATCCAGTTTATAAGCCAAAAATAAATATTAAAGCATCGACGCCAGTGTAAATGTCTACTTAATTATGAATTTTAAACTGAAATATTGAAAAATTGCAACATGCATAAACAATTATGACGGATTAGATGAAATTTCGTCAAGTGATATAAACTCTGACGTAAGTATTTTTTAACATAAGGGCAATATTTCGGTATTAGAATTGAAAGCTTATGGAAGTTAAGAATAATTAGTAAAACATTTAAACATCATATAAAAAATTCTGGAGTGAATTGGAGGAGTATTAACTTATAATTACCGTAAAATTTAATAAAATAATATTTGGATGTGTGAGGCTTGTGTACAGTTAATTAATAATTCAAATATTAATTACGGCCAGAAGTAGCTTCGGTCACAAGTCAAAATTGAAATAAATAAATGTACATTAAAACTATTAATATGAGTATTTTGCTAAGTCAGATACCTGTACACTAGCCTGCATATATCTTAAGGTTCAAACGCGAAGGTCAAATATAGTTCAATAGCTGCTGCACTTGGAGCATAAAAAATAGTTTTTCTTGTCATCACTCAGTACGAGATTTGTCGTTTATTTCTTCCGGATGGGCCGTTACCACCGTACTAATAAATTATGATATTATTGAAAAATTACGCTAAGTGTACAAGTAATTGATATTTCGTTTTTCGGCAAACGAATTAATGGCATTTTTCACTTCTAGATGACAGGAATTTATAGCAGCTGCTGTAGACGAATGATAAACGGAAGATTAATCTATCACAACTGATGCGAATGATGTAATTAAACTTCGCCATTAAATTAGGCGGCGTGCGTTTGTCGTGCTTTGACACTGCCGGCAGTACAAATATCTACGTCGTGTTCGCCTAGCTAAGCATAATAAACAACTTGTAAGCTAAACAACTGTTACGAGGCACTTGTCTCGCCTTCACGTGTAACAGAAGTCAACTGGAGGATGTTATCGGCAGCCCTCGAGCAAGTGAACAATAAGTATCAGGAAGGAAGGAAGCCATCTAACAATGGGTTAACAGAACTCTCAAGTATTGTCGTTAATTACACACACTGTAATTACGGGCAGGGTAAGTAGATTGTGCGCAGTGCCTAGGCCCAGTTTTACGACGCCGGCAACAATTTAACAGTCCATTTACCAACACGTTCCGCACACACCCGAACATTAAGATTTGAAAAGTTATTGACGACCATGAGGGCAAGAAATAGCTTGTGACGGAGGGGGTGTGGTTCTAAGTACTCTGGCAACTAACAATGAAAAAACGTCATACATTTTGATTTCACTACACACTTTACTACGTCAGGTAATGGATTCGAGCCATTGCCTGTTCTACATTTTCAACACGTGACTGTACCAATCCAGCTTTCCCAAAACCGAGTGAATAGTAAGCAGAGCTTAGTGTTTCATCGACAGCGTTTTTATTATTATAGACGGGTAGTTAGCTTGGACTTACAGGAAACTGGTAAGAATTGGTCCATTATCTAGAGTTACGAACTGTACCAGTATTCTCTCAAATTCAAGAGTTGATCACCTGGTAACAACCACCATTGTACCATATATACTGGCGATTGTGGCAGACTTCTGGCTGGAACAATGACGCACCACTAGGCCTATGACCATACGTATTCGATTTTCTGCGGTTTGGTTTATCTCGGGGCACTAATGCTTCCTACGCTATGAAATCCCACCTTCATACCGTCCATGTCCTTCCTCCGATGAGCTATAACATTCTGAAATTCACAAAAAAATAAATTCGGAAAAAACGTAATTATTTTACAAAAATGACTACTAAAATAGGTGGGCCAAATACTGACTAATTACATTCCTACAAGAACAATTCAACGAACTTCAATAATCGTATCTTCTTTCACAGAATGTTTCATTCAATAGCGTCAAGCAAAACTGTACGAAAACTTTTCGAAGAAGAAAAATTAATTAATTTATCTGACTTCCTTTGTATAACTTTTCAGAGCTAAAATGGCTAATTAAAAATGTGGTAAATGAGCTACTCAGTACTACTCCATTTTGACTTTGGTAACGTATAGACCGATATAGCATATATATTATTCCTATAGCGAATGCATAGATGGTTCATTAACAAAGGCCATGGCCGACGCCTCTCTCAGCTCCTGTCATTGTACCACGTTCTGTCACCGTTTCTGATGACATCGCTGTCAATGAGACGTAAAGTACAATTTCTTACTTACATGATAATGTTTATTATGTTTATTTCTTCAAACAATATTCCTAAGTAATGTAAATTAAAACAAGTTATTGTCATTAGAATTTAATTTGTGCATTTACCAGTTTGGATTCCAACCTCCATCTAGATACAGATTTTGTGCATTGCTGTGAGTGAGTGAAAAATTTTAGTCAGCGCTCAGTATCGAGGCCTTTATAGCGCTGGTGAGGAATGACATGAGGTGAGTAAGGAGCGGCGCTGGAATGAAAGGGCGGGGGAAACGGGAGATCCCGAGACAAACCACCGACCAGCGGCATCGTCCGGCACGATTTCCACATGCAAAAATCCGGAGAGCGATTCCGCCGGGAATCGAACCTGGATCGCCTTGGTAGGAGGCAAATGGTCTGACCATTCGACCATTTTTTTTTTTTGTTTTTTATTATTATTATTACTATTTAGTACATGAGATTACAAACTAACAAGTGCACAATTCAAAACAGTGCAATACAGCAGTCCAATATGAGTCCAATATAAACAGTTCAATATACAAACATGGCCGAGCAATAGGTGGATGACGAAATCAAGTGTAATGTGACATTATGTATGTTACGTTAGGACACTTCACACTTGCTGTACGTATATCACTGTATAGAAGGTTTATTTTATTGAAATCATTACTTGGTAAGGACAGCGCACGGCGTACATCCTACCACATTTATAGGCACACTGAATGATTAGTTAAAAAAAATAATAATTAATAAATAAAATAAATAATAATAACACAGCACTTAACTTGTCTGTAGTTGTAGTATAAGCGATTAGAAAAAGAACAAATACCTGCCATACCACTGACGCAAAGTGCCACGTCGTGCCATGTTCCACCTGTCCTCACGGAGTACGCTGACGAACGCGTCAAGTGTAATCGGCCGCACTGCAGTTGTGAGGAAGTAGATGGCATGCAGTATAATCCAATGGGCCGCACGGCGACGTACCGATGGGAAGGTGTAGAAGTCGCAGTGGAGAAGTCGTTCTTCACTAACATCGCCGTCGTTGATCAAGCGTCTGATATGGGTGACGCACCATCTCCAAACCGGGGTAGCATAGGTGCAGATAGTGATACGGTGTATTGCTGTGTCGATGGCTCCACATATCTGACATGTAGGATCGTCCGTGAGGTGAATTCTTTGACGTCTCAGCTGCGTAGGAAGGCGGTTATTGTAGAGGCTAAAGGCTGCCGCTCTTAGATTTGTTGCAATATATGGGTCGCCGACAGCTCTCCAGGTTCGTGTCCATCGTATACGTGTATTTAGAAGCGTCACGGCCGGTGTAATGCTCATGTTAGTTGCTCGACGATAGAGAGTCTTGGATGTGACGACACAGCTATCTGGGAGGTTTTCAACTAGCAGTGTCAAGGCATCTATGTCTTTTCGATATGGTGTTGGTAATCGTGCTCCTACTTCCCATGTGTAGCGTTGCAGGGAAGCATACATGTCATCCCTG